>JAGFPH010000236.1:739467-771231 GCA_018207615.1 Philaenus spumarius | reverse complement strand
CCCCCCCCCCCCCCTAGCAAAAACGGGTCGCCGGAATACTACCCCCCGGAAAACTACCCCCCAAGCAGGTTCCTACAATTATACTGTTATCGGCAACATACTGTGACTAAACAGTTTAGGTTAGTCCTCTAGTTTTTTTTTATTCTAATTATATCGAAACTTGAGTGTGCGTGACTGGAAAACTGCCCCCCCGATCTCTGACGTCAAGATGACGTAGGAACCTGCTTGGGAGGGTAGTTTTCCGGGGGGTAGTATTCCGGCGACCCATTTAGAAAACTAACGTGCACCAAATTTGAATCAAATCGGACGTAAAATGTAAGAGTGCAAACACATATATACATATAATATATATAGGCCTATATATAATTTTTAATGACACACCAAAACGTGTTCTGGGGACCATGATCGGTGCTCATTGACTACTCCCGACCGTAGCCTCATTATAAGAGTCACTGCAATAGCTCATCTTTCTTAAGAAAATTCGCTAATAATACCACCATATTTACCGAGTTTTCCGACATTCTGTGTAGGCCTACTCGGAACCGAATCCTGGTACGCCCTGCACACAGCCTAGATCAAAATCTATCCGTATTTCATCTAGGAACAGAGATCGGACATTTCAGACTTTTGCCCGTTGTAGCGTATTCGAAAGAAACATTATTAACAATTGAAAAATATAAATCAATTAATTTACTTTTAATTAACAATCAATATTGTTAAATCGTATAGTTTAATTGAGTCACAATCGATAAGACACGCCTCCAACGAAATAGAAATCAAGTCCGACATAACCTAACTTTTCATCCACTGCCATTTCAATCGTAACCCACGATCACATTAAATCAAACGTACAGATTATATAAAATTGTATTAAACCACGCAATGACCCGCCATCTTGGATTTGGGCAACCCTAAGGTAGCGGAGGCAGAAGAGGAGGAGGGGGGGGGTCATTACATTATGTATGCGAGGTAGAAACAAACTACAATCGATTGAAGCTCGTAAACCGACGTCATTATTGAGTTCTTTTATTTTGAATTCCTTTTGTTTTTTTACATACGTAATAGTTGTGTGTATGTTGAGTTTAGATTATCTAATTTCGAGCCGATAATTGTTTGAATCCAAGACTATCTGGCATCAAATCAAGTCGGACAGACAGACGGACTAACTCTCGCTGACACCGGGGCTATTAGATTTAATCGTTTTTAATGCGGGCTCGCTTACGTCCGCCGCCATTGCGATTTATTTCTTGTTAAATGTTATGAAAATGTACTGCAAACGTTCTAGGCTCCGGTAATGGTATGTAATCTTTATATTTCATTAAAGTATGATATGTGGGCGGCGGTGGAATGGATTAATTTATTTTGTCAGGTTGGTAACGCGAACTGTTTCAACGCGCGCGGTTTTTAACATTGTTTAGTTTGAAAGGAAAATAAAATTAGAACCCTTATGGGAGCACTCGTATGGTATAAATTGACATAGTTGTGAAGTTTGCTAACCTGCGTAAATTTGGTAAATCCCAAAACTAGATATTTTATAATTCTGTCATTTTTTTTTTGGTTCAAACTAGAGGATGTTAAATTTTTTTTGCAAAAGTTTACATTACGAGCCCTCGCTTTAATCAGCAGGGATGCCAACGTATACGCAAGGAAATGCTCTAAAACGAAATTGTAATGTTTAATTTTATTTCTAAACGTCTTTAATAAATGAAAACAGAAAATATAATTTGCAAAATTTAATGTAGGCCCTAATTAATTATAAACAGATCCGCCGTTTTGTCCTTACTGTCTTAATTTCATTGTTCATCAAGCACCTTCTTTTAGAGTTTGAAAAATTAAAACATTTTCGTAACATTGTTTACCTACCAAATTGCATTCAGACGATGCTGCGTGAGGATTGAGGAATGACACATTACACCCCGTTAATATGGTATTAGCATTTCTCCATAGTTTGAAAGTGATTGGTAACATTTAAAAATATTTTATTATTAGTTTATTTGGACATAAAAAATCAACACACAACGTTTCGGGGATATGAATCAACTCCCGTTATGGAGTGACTAACAACTAAGGGTAGAGATCTAGGCCTATGTAAAGAAAACAAGTAAAGCTAAAATATACCACTAACCTTAACCGTCTACATGGTACATCTCAGAGCTGAAACTGAGAAGTCAAAAAACACAATAATACAAACACCGGGGGCACAGGGGCGCCGCCGCGACGGTTTCGCTTAGTCGTCGAGGTTTAGGTATCACCTAATTTTGATACTAAGAACATTGAAAAAAATAAACTCAAAAACATAGACGGAGATAAAATAACAAATAAGAAACTAGACTCAAGTTGAAAGTAAAAAGATTTCTAGCATTTCTACAAGACCTTCAGTGGGACAAGATCGTTTGAAGAATCTTTCAATACTCTTGATTAAACATGAAGAAATAAAAAAAATTGAGTTAGATGTGCTATCAATGATTTCGCGTCATCTAAAGCCAGAAAAGTAACATTTAAGGGTCGGCTCTAGCTGTCGGCCATGTTGGCTGACACTCCATAAGACCATTGTTAAATTAAAATCCAAATTTTTCCTTTATTTTTGATCGGAAAATTATAAACGATATGTCATTTTAAAGATATGGGTCATTTTAAAGATATGGTCAATATGCATGCAAATGCCTTTTTAAAAACTAAGAAAAATATTTTGTTTAATATTTATTAACAATTTAAAACATTGATTTTTAATATTTTTTTATGTTGTCACTATAAATTATAGCGAAAAACTACCAAGCCATTCGCCTGAAGAATTTCGTCCCCAAGATTTTGGTAATTTTTTTAAAACGCTATTTGAACAATTGCGGGTTTTAAATGGATTTAGGCTGAGCAATGTCCGTGTAACCTACCGCCGCTATAGGGTGATTTTAAATATTTTTTACGTTGTAGGCGTAACTATTAATTATAGCGAAAAATTACCAATCCATTCGGATGAAGAATTTTGTCCCCAAGAGTTTGGTATTTTTTTTTAAATAACGCTATTTGAATAATTGCGGGTTTTAAATGGATTTAGGATGAGCAATGTCCGCGTAACCTACCGCCGCTATAGGGAGTCGAAGGTTGCTTTCTGTTTTACTAGAGCCGACCCTTAAGGCTCGGCTCTCCACATTCAAAACTACGATATTTTGTACCAATTTCAATGTTAAATAACCAAAACATACCTTCACTATTATGCATATTTTTGTGCTGTTTTTGTTAAAAAACGAAAGCTGTATTTTTTTCTTAATGTAAAATAGATTGTGGGTGTTGATTGCTAAGGATGTTTTCAATATCTCTTTTTGCAACTGAGAAAAAAATTAATAAAGTTTTCTATTTTTTACTATTTATATCATACGTTTATGAAAACAATAAAACGGTTTCTGAAAATGTATTCGGCAATCAACATCCGCATATGACAGTACTTCAAAATGAAACCAATTTTTTAAATTTATTCCACGAATTAACGGAAAAAAATGACTTATTCTGTAGCGTTGCTCTTATGGGAATCAGATTCAATATGGCGGGCAGGGAAGCGCCCCCTTAAGTGAATATTTGTCTTATGTTGTAGTCTTGCGTTGTTCATATGTCTTGGCAAGTAGTGAAAGTTCTTTTCCTGTTAATTACAAGTTTGTTAAGTTTCTGCAGCTGATCTGCAATGTATACCCCTAACATTTTACATTCAATGTGTTTTTCTAAGTAAATAATGAAGTTGAGCTAACATTGTTTAAGTTAGATTAGAAATCCTTATTTTTATGAATGATTGTAGGCCTATGAATGTAATTTTTCAAATCGGTAAAGCTTAATGTGGGGGTTAAGGGTCTGCTGTAGTGACGGCCATTTTGAATTTTTATCCCATAAGAGCAATGTTAAATTTCAAACCATTTATTTCGTTTACTTTTTATCATAAAATTGTTTGCAAGGTCTCATTTTAAGCACAGTCACAATACGCATCCGTCTTGCAATTTACATTTTTTTTTAAATGCTTTTGATTTGTTTTATAATTGACATTTTGTAAGTACAAAGTTTGAATTTTTTTCCTAACACAATAACAAATTAATAATGAAAAATAATTTGCAAGCTGGATCCGAAATTTTATAAAGAATATTAAGTTTTTTTTTTCAACACTCAATTACAAAAGATAGACTTATAAAATGGTTTGAAATGAATCAATGTCAAAGCGTTCAGCTGCAAGAAATAGCACTGTTTAGATAGGGATACAGTGAGAAGCGGTTGCGTTTCCGGTCTCGTTTACTGGAGCAGACCCTTAAGCGGTATAACTTAAAATTTTACAGCTTAAAGGCCTTAACACATCGAGCATAGCGTCCTTTTGCGGAACGCTAGCTATGTTTTAAAATATCGTTTACCAGCTTATTAAGAGGAACAATGCACACCGACATTGCCGACGCACGCTATGCCGCCAGGCCTACGCCTGGGAAGCGATTTTTTGTAAACACAGCCGCTATGTTTCTACCGATGCATGCACTCGCCTTTCTTTCTTCCTCTCCAGGCGCCAAGTCGTCTTCTAAACCACGTGTCGTTTGTTTTGATTATGTTATATAGCCTGGCAGTGTGAATCGCACATAACGATTATCGCGAGCATTGTATGCGTCCGCGGATGGACGCTATGTTAAGTGTGTTACGCTATGTTTTACTTGAGCATGTGCGTAACAAATGCATTAGATATTGTTCAATTTTCGGTTTACCGTAAATAGGTTACGCCATGCGCAATTCCAAACTACCATCGAACACCTTAACAGTATCGTCTGGCTATGATTTAATTTCTAACCTGAATTCCATCAAACACGGAAAAGCCGTTTGTATAATAAAACAGTTAACAATTACCGACACAATCTCCACTATTCAGCTGCAGATGATGCAATTAAACAGACAATAATGGGAAGTAATCTTACTGGAATTACCTCTTTATTGATTTGTCTTGAATGAATCGTGTCGGTGGAATCAAATTGATTGACGGTACACGGTCGAAGAGATTTATGTTGCGGCGAAAGGGAGTTTACTTGTTTGCAGTGTGGTAGGACTGTAGAATTGCAATCGTCTCTCGATTTCTGTAGTTTACGTCAAAGCGCATGCGTCAGGATCCAAGTGCCTCTGTCCCAATCAATCGTAATTTCCGTGAAAATATCAGAGTTTACAATAATCTATTGACATTTGCTTCACCGCGGGGGCTTGGGAGTAGGGGGACCTTCTAGTCGTACATACTAACATTTAATTCAGAAGGAATTTTGTAATCTCATACCAAAGAACCAGCATAATTCGTTGCATTTTATTAAAAAGCACCACGATCTGTTAATTGTTAAGGACAGGGCTTCCAGCAGTCCAGCAAACGTCCTCCCAGCAATGTAAAAATCACAGAAATGTAAAGGTTTTACGTAGTTATAACTGAATTATGTTCATACTAGTTGACCCGTGCGAATATTTCGCAAGTTAGGAGTAGGCCTACACTTACCTGATTTAATTCAGTCAATTACGTTTGATTTATTTAAGTTGGTTTATAAATAACCGTTTATAAATATGTATAACGGTTTAGGCCTACGTTGATTCAATTTGATTGATTTGCGTAGGATTTCACAGGAAGGTTTTTTAAAACGAAAACATTAATTTTAAACTATTTGTCTTTTTTCGTCGATAGCGGGGATCATAAGCTTCAAAATGATGTTTGAATCATTTTTTTTTTTTTTTAAGAATTAAGGGAGATATGGCTTAGCCACCAAAAAACAAACACGTTTGAGAAATAATATGTAAGGATAGTAAGCCACGTGAAAAAACACGTAAGAAAAACTACGAATTCGTCTTAAAAAGTGTAATAGAAATTCTGCCTATCGAGAAAAAGTGTCGCATTGAATCTGTTACCCTAACAAAAGTTTTGGAAAACAAAACGTATGATCACACATTTTTTAGCCATAGGTAGCCTATTATACAAACGATGTTAAATCCAAATATATTAAATACAGTTATTTAAACAAAACTACATTTATTGTGCATTTTGAAATTCACTCATGTTTTCATCGTCACTGGGCCTATATTTTTCAAATTGACAGAAGCTCGAACTTTCGTGATTCAGACCAATAGCCCACGATAGACCTTGCGCTTGCGCTATCCTTACATGTCAGGAAGTAGACACGATTAAAAGGATCGGATGCATATTGTTAAAACAGAAAATTTAACCTAAAATTTATGAACATAACCTTAAATAAGTCACATAGATGTTGAAGTAGGCCTACTAAAGTTGATGGACGAAATCAGCTGTTATATTTTAACGAACAAATCAAACTATACAACCATACGTTATACTCTTTTGTTACTCAAAGTATGGTAGTTGATTATTCAAAATATTTATGTTTCATTCCTGCTCCAGAACGTCCCACGGGCAATTATCTTCCCTTTTTTTTAACAAAACTCACAATTTAGAAGAAATAAGACAGATACAAACACAGAAAGAAAGAGAACAATTAATTATTGTTTGGCCCTTTAAACGTTTCGCAATCAAACAGCCGTGATTTCCTTCAGAGGGCGCCGCGAAGCAACAGTTGACAAAAGCAATTGTGTGTCTGAGGGGAAATTGGAATCGTCTTGAATTCGGGCATTCAACAGGTCGTCTAGACTAACAGCAGACAGTCGGATTCAGAGAGAGAGGGAGTATTTCTGTATCTGCGCAGATTGGAATTGCCACTGTACGATTCCAACTCTGACTGCCGAGTGTCGCCAGTTTAGTGTGGAGCGGTCCCACTTGCAGCGAGCACTGCGTTTTGGAATGCACCCCTCGAACGTTCCCGCGTAATAAATACGCAATCCTAACCTACAAATAGCGTATTCTGTATCGAGTTGGTTTGTAAAATAAGAAACGTTGGACGTTGTGTGCTCGTTGGATGTTATTGTTTGGATGCAGTCACGCGATGTTTCGTTTCAACTTTTTATCCGGCTTTGCTTTATTTATAAAATAACGTGATTTCAAATGCAACCAGTGTTCCGCAATCTTCGCTTCCAGTTTTATAAAAAAACCCATAATATTATAAAATCCCTTTTTAAATGATTTATAATAAGTATTGTATCCTTAACGATGCATTATAATGGCTGAATGGTTCACAAACTAAATATTAATTGACTCCAAGGTTCATAAAAAGGATTCATAAACATAGTTTTAAAATAATTCGATCAGTCAGCCGAACCGCTGACGTGAGTTTAAAGAATTGAGTTTATGTGCTTTAGGGTTTCAACCAACTATTTGGGAAATTGGTATACTGAGGGGGGATTTGTTTGCTCGCTTGTTCCATCGTGTGGCCTCGGATTATGGACTGCTTCGCTTCATTCGCAGCGGTTGTTTTAAAAACAAAATGTTCAGAATAATCCCCAAAATACATTTTTCTAAATGAAAGCCTAAAACCGTTTCATTCTAGTACGAAAAATCGTAAGAAAAATGAGTTCCGGTCAAAAAACGTACTTCCGGTTAATGGAGTTATATGGGTGACCAAATCGGACGTAAAATGCGGCCGTTAAAGTGTGAACATATATATATATATATATATATATCACATGTAGGCCTACATCACGTTTTTAACGGCATCCGAAAAAGTGTTCGGGGACCATGATCGGTGCTCATTTACTACACCTGGCCTTAGATTTCACCATAAGAGTCACTGTAATAGTTAATCTTTTCTGTGGAAATTTGCTAATAATTAGGCTAAATTAAAAGTGCTTACAAAAATAAATTAAATTTTATGGGTTTTTGACATAAAACCGGAATATTATTCGAAATAATTTACTCTTTTTAGTAACGTTTAACCTGGTCTAACTTTCTACATATAAACATAAAAATAATGTCCATTTTAATTGTGCAAACATACAGTAAAAAAAATATGCAAACACCCGAAGGCGGAAACCAGGTATCTGGTTATATCCCACAAGTTTGGATGCTGGCCAACTACCGTTTACTTTACTTTCGCCATCCTGTCCTCTAAACACAGATATAAATATCTACTTTGTATCCAGCCGAGATTCGACCATCAGGATATTCTGATCAGGAGGGAACGTCGAGAAATCTGACAAATTACCCTTACGTTACTTTACTTTGTCTTAAGTTTAACCTATCTTTACAAAATATTATACGAACATGTAAATTAATTTCACCACCATCTGTAAAAATCACCTGATCGGCGGTGTTTTTCACTAAACCGTTTCACTTTTTCAGTTTTTTCTCAGCCCCAACACAATTAAACACGTCACGCTCGGCCTATAATGCTCAGACAAATCTGTAAAAAGTTTAATCGAAATCGTATAACCAGTTTATGTGTTAATCTCTCACATACATATATCTCTTAATAGCGCATATCGTTATCACATTGTATGCTGTTAAATAATCAAAGAAACTAGCAATTTTTATTTCCGTACATTGCGACATCCAATGGATGCCTAATTGTCGCTCTGACATAACTATATATATAATAAAGTCAACTATTACCAATAAAACACCCGCTTAACTTACCGATTACGTCAGTGCTGCCAACCTTACGGCGTATAATTAAGTCCTCATATAGCATTAAGACTGTTATTAATTGAAGTAGAGACATTTGTTTATGACCCTTTGCTATTGAAACATGTTTAAATAATTAGTTTTTTCTTTATTAATAACGGACGTGGAATAATAATTGTTAATTTGTTTTTCATGTCGAAATGCACTTTAAGTATTCAACTCTCGGATAATTTATTTAACAGTCGTTTCGTTTTATTGGTAGCTTTCACCGATTCATTGGCGGGATTTTTTCCGCGTTGACAACTTAGGAAAGCGAAATTCCCCCGAGAAAACATGCAATCAATTCACAACGGGTAATTATCGTGAATTGCGCATATATTGTGCGCAGTTGTTTTGGTGCATCTTGGTAGATAGTGAACAGCTGTTTGAGACGGAAGATGGAACAGAAAATGTGAACAGATTCAGTGGTGTATAACTTAATATAGGCCTATAGGCTAGCTAGCTTGCTTTGAAGTCCACATGGTTGTTTTCGAAGGACTGTTTTTGGAAATAAAATAGTAAAATAAAAGTACTGTAGGCCTACTTTGAAACCTTATTTAAATTCCAACCAATCTGTATTGACATTTCGATCGCCCTCTTTCGGACGATAACTGTCTAATTCATATAACTTGCTAGATGGTTTGGACCCCTGCTCGCTTAGCTCACCAACCTCCTAGGTGCCTCGCAGCGAAGCATATGCAAACAGATTATTGTTTAGTCTGATATTTTTACGGAAATGACGATTGAATGGAACAGAGGCACTTCAATCGGGATAGAGTGGTGAGGGTAGGCGTCACCTGGACCCCGTCGTAGGGCCAGAGTTTTGATTAGGACAGGGACACTTGAATAGGGGTAGAGTGTTGGGGGTAGCGATAAACTAGATTCTGACGCATGCGCAGTAGAACCGGATTTTTTGAGTTAATGACAGGAATTTTTGAAGCTATCTCGGTAGCTTATTCTATAACTAAATAATAGGTACCAGATAACTAACTGCCTCGTACTTTCTCCCAGTTGAAACTTTATACATTCCCAAGAGTAGCATAGGAGGTGGTTATTTAGAATTGCAAAAGTAGGAAAATGTTATCATGGAAAATATTAGATGCATGTAACACACATCCATATTATGTTATTATTATTATTTAAACTATTCGATCGATTTCGAAAATATTTGCACCAAACATGTCAATTAGGCCTGTATAGATGCACGAAAAAAGTTTTGAAAATTTTTGAAAAACAACCCCCTTTTTGGCCAAAATCCCCCAAAAATCAGTTATTATTTTTATTATTACCTAAACGAGAATTTTTAGAAAGATGCGGTGTTTTGCGTATGGTGTGGTACATTAAGGGCTACAAATAAGCAAAATTTTATGAAAATCGTTAGAGCCGTTTTTGAGAAATTTAGATTTTTCTCGTTTTTTGGCATCACCAAACACTTTTTTGGGTTCACGGAGCACCAAAACAAACAATTCCACTAAAAATATTTTTGGGTTCTGGGAGCACTAACACAGATAATTCCACTAAACATTTTTTGGGGGGTTCATGCAGGGAGCACCAAAACAGATAATTCTACTAAAAATTAAAATTGGAAATTTTTAACGAAAACAATACTTTCTCCATATACTACGTGTAGGGTGGAGAAAGTAAAATAAGAAAAAAAGTTAATATAAACATAGGCCTGAAAACGTTTCGTCTTCCAGATATTCGCCATTTTGTTGTTTTTACAAAATAACTCATATCTAGAGAACGTTTTGATTGATTGAGTTCAAACTTGGCACGAAGTTTAACCAAACAACGATCTAGTGTTGGGTTAAACTTCACGCCAAGTTTGAACGCAATCAGTCAGACCGTTCTCTAGATATGCATTATTTGGTAAAAACAACAGAATGTTGAATATCTGGAAAACGAAGCGTTTTCGGGTCTATGTTTATATGAAATTTTTTCTTATTTTTAGTTATAGAATGAGCTACCGAGTATTGCCGCATAGTTGTGACTCACCCTGTATAATAGAGAGAAAAATTTAAAAAATTACAGAACACGATTGGCAAACACTTTGCGGTAGAATCATATAGCCTACACACGTACGGGAGGACGCATTATTTACCGAAAACAACTAGGAACTAGGGTACGCTTTGAAATAACATAATTGTTTCATCACAATGCCATTCTACACTACGATCTTGATGAATTATTTTAACAAGACGATCTCCGTTCGAAACATCACTCTAAACACCCCAGTACTGGCAAAACCATCTGCAATGACACGACAATTCGCAGTACGTTTAGAATTCAATTATTTTCAACATCGGCGGGGATGGGTTTTTTCTCATTTAAAAAAGCAACTTAATGCTGATTCATAGACGCGTGTTTAGGGCAAGGGGGGATGAGTAGGCAAAATTTGATAAAACGATCCCAACAATGCTCCCGTTAGCTTCCCGCGCTCGAGGGTATGGTTTACTGGGCGATGGATAAATCGATATGTACAGAAATAGTCGATTCGTCGAGTCATAATCGAGTGATTGAGTTGTAGTAATGTTTAGAGTATGAGGAAAACTTGATGAGATAATACAGAAAGGCGATTACTATCATTTTCATTTTGCATAAAAATCTTAGGTTAAAAACACTCTGCGATAGTTTTTGATTGGCAAACAGAAACATTCGGTGATAAGGCGGAGATGGAAGTTGAGGGAGGAATTACGAATTCTAAGATAAAAATAACAGTATTATTTGTTTATCTATACTAATATTATAAAGAGGTGAAGTTTGTTTGTTTGTTTGTTTGTATGTAGGGGGTAATCTCTGGCACTACTGAACCGATTGAAAAAATAGTTTTAGCCTACTAATAAAAAGCTATACTAACCCTGAGTAACATAGGCTATAATTAATTTTGATAAAAACATTTTTTTATTTCAATATTTGTAAATTTAGTCGAAAAAATTCTTAGATTAGGCATAGAATGATAAACCAACACATGTATTTACATTTATTACCATAGCAACCAATTGAATAAAATAACAGATAATACAGCTGCTGTTTGCTCCAATATTTCCATTAACAGCTGATTTCAAAATTTGAAGCAATTATTATGTTTGTATTTCTAGCTTTCAGGTTAGGGTTTTAAAGTGTAGACCTTTTAATCATTATTATAACTGCTGTTATAAAATATAAGAAATAATTTGATTTCAACATTTAACATTATTTACCATCTTAGTTTTGAGTTTATTATTAATCTTACACATTTATTATAAATAAAACATAACATATGTTTTTAGAAGGTTCCGTTGGGGGTTGGCGTGCGGAGCACGCAGGCGTCTCCCCTAGTATATGATATTCTTGTTGCATTACGGGCTACTTAAGTAGCCTACTACAAATAATTCGACCACACAGCAGAACGTGGTTGAGCGCAGGCCCGTTTTACCGAATAGGCACGGTAGGTACGTGCCTAGGGCGCTAGGCATTTGGCATTTTTGGAGGGGCGCAAAGAATGGAAAAACAAAACAAAAATTGCCGTGTTTGTGTCTGCATGCATCATTTATTGCGCCACTGCCGAAAGCCGACATCTGACCCAAATCACAGCCGCGCCCGGCGCTGGCGTTCCGCGCTGTACCTGACGTGTCACGTGTGCCAGCCACACAGCCCGCCTCGCACCCTCTTCCACCGCCACTGGTTGCTAAGCAACTTTAGACTTAATGTCCCTTAACTCTCCTTTACAAATTATCCTGATTTTTTTCGAGAACCAAAACTGGCATTTCAGACTAAATCTAAATTTACGGGGTATAGGCGTTATGGTAGGGCTGGTGGGGTGGGGGGCGTAATCAGCTGGCAGGGGAATGAAAAGGGGCGCCACTCTTCGTTGTGCCTAGGGCGCTGGCAGGATGTAAAACGGGCCTGGTTGAGCGAATTTCCAAAATTAAGTTTATACGTTTTGGGGTTTCAACCGACTATTTGGGAAATTGATCTACTTACCAAGGCGCTGAATAGCTGTTTGCGTGTACGAAATATATTAATCAAATTGTTTAGGCCTACACTTAAGCCTCCAGCTTCGACTCACGCGCTCCTTCGTTCCACTCGCGTTGCGAGTTTGCACCTCGACCTTGCAAGGGTTATGGACTACTTCGCTTCGCTCGCAACGTACAAACTCGAATCAAAAGATGAACTCGACCCACGTGGATTTGAACTGGGCACGTTTCAAGCATTTTACGTTTTGATCGATTTTGAGGGACGCAATGGAGATATACGGTCGTATAAAAAAAAACAGAATGTGCAGAATAATATCCTACGTTTATTTATTTAGATAAAACCCCCAAAAAGTTTCATTCTGGTACCAAAAATCTCAAAAAACAATTAATTCCGGTCAAAAAACGTGCTTCCGATTGTTGAATTTTTTGGCTAACAAACTCGTCCGATCGACTTAGACAACCAACGTGTGCACCAAATTTGAAAAAAATTGGACTTAAAATGTAAGAGTGCGAACACATATATACATACAATTTTTAATGACGCCTTAAAACGTGTTCTGGGGATTATGATCGGTGCTCATTTACTACTCTCGACCTTAGGTCTCACCATGAGGATCACTGCAATAGCATATCTTTCCTATGAAAATTCGCTGATAATAATGTTTTCACTTTACTTTAGAGGCACAAAATCAATAATTCGACCACGCAGCTGGACCGCTGACGTGGGTTGAGCAAATTTCCGAAATTAAGTTCATATGCCTATGTTTTAGGGTTTCAACCAACAATTTGGGAAATAGGTCTACTCACGAAGGCATTCAAACAGCTGTCTGTGTGTACGTGTGTACGAAATATATTAGTAGGATTTTTTTGCGCCTAGTGGCCTCGCGAGTTTCCAACACTTGGCTTCGAACCGGGTACTTTTATGGTATTTTACGTTTTAATCGATTTTGGGGAAACCAAGCGAACTATAAGGTCGCGTAAAAAATCAAAATGTGCAGAATAACATCCTACATTTATATTTTTAGAAAAAACTCTAAAAAAATTTAATTCTCTTAGTAAAAATCTCAAAAATAGTTACTTCCGGTAAAAAACGTACTTCCGGTTGTTGGATTTTTTTGGCTAACGTACTCGTCCGAGCGACGTAGACAACCAACATGTGCACCAAATTTGGACCAAATCGGACTTAAAATGCGGCCGCTAGAGTGCGAACACTATATGTATATACATATATTTGTATATATATGTAGGCTATATACAAATATATATATACATGATTTTTAAAGACATCCCAAAACGTGTTCTGGGGACCATGGTCGGTGCTCATTTGCTATTCCCGACCTTGGGTCTTACCATAAGGGCCACTGCAATAGCTCATTTTTCCTATGGAAATTCGTTAATAAATTGAACAAATTGTACTTGAAATGGTTAGGAAGGAATATAGCACAGAACCCGAGCGACGGCTGAACTACTACGACTCGCTCGGAAGCCGTTCAGTAGTTCATTTGAATCATTTATGCATTGAGTCGGCTATTTGATTTACTCAAAACGACGTTTTCGTTCGGTTCACCAAATCAATCGATTTATTCTCCAATCGAGTCATGAATCAATCGATTCATTTGTTGATTCGTTAAATTAAATCGCACATCGCTAAACTAAAAACGACAAATAATATTTAGTAGTTTGTTTTCCCGAATTAACTAATTTATTTTTACACGAAAACACATTCAAACCGAGTTCGCTTCAATTCTACTTTTGGCGCTTCGTCCGCCCACTTCCCCACATTGTTTCGAAGGATATTCCGAAGACCAGACTTAAACCGGGATCATATAATCAGCCGTTATTAACCGCAAAGGAAGTTTTCCCTCAAATCCTCCACTCGCTCAAAGTTTAACATCTCCTCGCCATTGTACCAGTTTTAAGATCAAAGTACACTCGTGGATACTGTAAAGTGAAGCCAAACGCTCTCAACTTGTCCAAGTCCGCACAGAGGCCTTCCAAAGTCCGCGCCCAGTAAAGAACTCGTAATTGTAGTCTTCCTTTGACGCGAATAATAACCCAAACTAATTTCCAACTTGGGCGAATTGTCTTCAGTATAATCTCCAGAAATTTGCAGAAGGCCGAGTTGAGAAAACTTCAGTAATCTCGTGTAGGTGTATTTAAGATGTGGGTGCGCAATTTTTACCTAATTTGCATTGTCTTTTATCGTATTTGATATTATATTTACAAGTCGTAAGGACCCAGTTTTTAAATTTGAAGTACAGTAAATCAGAGTGAATTGTGACCTGGTATCTCTTATAGTCTAAAACTTGTAAAATACACTCAGAGAAAACTACTGCTGCATTAAGTCTTTACCGGGTGTCCCACACAGTGGTGTGTCCCACACACTAAGGTGATTGGTGCCCCTGACCAGTCTTGAAAGACTCTTTGATAAAAAGAGGGGGAGGGTTCAGTGATTTAAAAAAATTTAATGTAGTCAAACGGTTTTTATTATCAAATGGATTAATTATAAAGAATTGTTGATATTCTGTTAAAAACTTGTTTAAGTATAACTGTGAAATTCTTAAGTTGAGTTCCTGGCACGTATCTTGTTATTTGAGAATCGTTTGCAGATTTTTTTTTATTAATAAAAGGAAAAGTGTACTTCTCAAATCAAATCATATAAAATCAGATCTATTTTCACAAAATAAGCACATTTACAATTACTCAATACGACTTGTAAAACAACGAAATTTAATTTCATAAATTTAAATAGAATTTTTAGAAATGTGTACTGCAACAATTTTTTTGACTTTACACTCTCAAAAGAACCATCGATGAACAAAAAGCTAGTAAAAAAAGGATTAGTTTCGTTTGAAAAATTAAATTCATACAATCATGCATAAAAATAACGATCTCTTATCTATCCTAATCAAAGTAAGTTCAACATCATTACTTTAGTAAAACACATTAAAATGTAATACATTGCAGAGCAGCTGCAGAAACTTGTAGTTAACAGGGGAAAAACTTTCACATCTTGCCAAGACATATGAACAACGTGAGACAACAACATAAGACAAATATTCACATAAATGTTACTTTTCTGGCTTTAACTGAGCGCGAAATCATTGATTAGCACATCTAAGTCCAATTTTATAATAGAGATTTGCCTCGTCCGTTCAAAGAAGCTTTTGTGAAATTCTATTTTGCATTCTGCAACAAATATTTTTAATAGGATTCCCACATTTTTAAAGCAAAAAACCCCCCAAAAAATCAGTTATTATTTTTTTTTATAAAAAAACGGCTCTAACGATTTTGATAAAATTTGTAGCCTTTAATGTACCCAACCATATGCAAAAAACCGCATCTTTCTAAAAATTCTCGTTTAACTAATAATAATAATAACTGATTTTTGGGGGTTTTTTGGGCCATAGAGGGGGTTGTTTTTCAAAAATTTTCAAAACCTTTTTTCGTGCATCTATACAGGCCTAATTGACGTGTTTGGTGTAAATTTGTTCGAAATCGATCGAATAGTTTTCTCTCTAGATAATAATAATAATATTTATTAGTTAATCTCCTACTTTAATCAGCTCTCCTACCCCCCCCCCCCCCCCCCCCCCTACTATTATGAAGTCACAGCAGTGAGTCTGTTTAATAATTTAAATATGTTTGTGAGAAATTATGTGCCAGTTCCTGGTACCGTTTATTTACTAATATCTTAGTAGGCTACATACGTAGCCAGGACAATACACAGTCCATAGAGACACTTCTACCTACATAATATATATCCCTCCATACTAAATGACTATATGCAAATCATCACTCACTACCTACTCAACACAGTACAATGATAATACTAATGATACAAAATGGCCGACACACGACAATGTATTCCAATACAAAACACCCGACTCGACTATTTTAAAACATGTTTTTTAAACGTATAATCAAGACAGGATCAATTGTCGACCCGACCTCGCCCCCCTTCGGCAGCTGTTTATGTTACAATTTCACCCTATTCCCCCTCCCCCCCTTTAACACACCTCTCTCGATTAAAAAAAGAAACTCTAAATCCACCCCCTTTTAATACTAGGTTACTGGGGGACTCTTCATCGATTGTAATAGTGCGGGGCTACGAGTTCATCGAGACGCGAAATTTTTGTTGCCGATTTTTTTCTTTGAAAGGATTATAAATATCAGCGGTCGTTCCGTGACCCTTGAACTTGTGTTTGATGGGTTTCTGAGCTTGTGTCATATCTGACAAAAGAGGATTACAATTGGTAACATCTGGTTTTTATGTATTTCATTATTTATTGAATCTGATACGTAAGTGTTTAACAGAGCGTGGTTTTCAAGTACTTATATCCGTTTATCTAAAGGGATATTTTGTTCCCGTAGGTTGGTAGTGTAATATTAGGTTTATCATTGGTCTCATAGATAGGCCTATCATTATGGTGAGGTTGAGGTAGAACCAAATGTCGTTAAAAGGTCTCTGGCACGTGACGACACTTACGTACTCCAAATTTCTTCGATTTTCTTGTTTACTTTCTACTAAAAATGCTTTCATTATCAAAAACCTTCTCTTCGATATTCTGATATTTAAGATGTGTTACCATCTAAAATTTTACCCTGATCTTCCCCCAAGAAATGTTTAGGTTAGGTTAACAAAATAAAAACAAACAAACAAAAAAATAAATGAAGATGGCTTACTGTACAATAATTCAAACACACTTTGTTACATATTACAAATAAAACAGCTGATTTAGATCATAAGATTAACATAATTTTAAGTTAGGCCTATCTGAATCAAACACATTTATATTTATTATCATAACAACCAAATTGGCAAATTTAGAATCAGGTAATTACTCTTCCCAACCAACATTTTTTAGGTTAGGTTAACAAAATAAAAACCAAAAATAAACGAAAATGGGTTCCTGTATTATAATTTAAAAAATCTGCTCTTACAGATTAAAACAGATTAAAACTGCTCTGTTAAAACAGCTGATTTGGATCATAAGCTTAACAAAATTTTATTTTAGGCCTATCCGAACTAAACTCTTTCCTTGAAAGCATTTAGATTTATTACCATAACAACCAAATTGGTAAATTTATAATCAGGTAAATAGTGTTCACAACCAACAGTTTTTTGGTTAGGTTAATAAAATAAAAACAAACACAAACAAAAATAAACGAAAATGCTTATTGTATTTCAAACATCTATTGTTCCAACAAATAAAACTGCTGACTTGGATTGTAGGATTAACACAATTTTAGGTGTTAGGCCTATCTGAACCAAACACGTTTCTTAAAAGTTTTTATTTTTATTATCATAACAACCAAATTGGCAAATTTAGAATCAGGTAATTACTCTTCCCAACAAACAGTTTTTAGGTTAGGTTAACAAAATAAAAACAAATAATAAACGAAAATGGGTTCCTGTATTATAATTAAAAAATCTGCTGTTACTCGTTACGAATAAAAGAGCTGATTTCAATCATAAGCTCAACACATTTTTAGGTTAGACCTATACTGAACCAAACACGTTTCTTGAATGCATTTAGATTTATTACCATAACAACCAAATTGGCTAATTTAGAACAGGTTATTACTCTTCACAAATAAACAGTTTTTTTTTTAGATTAGGTTAACAAAATAAAACCAAGCAAACAAACAATAAACGAAGATGGTTACTGTATTATAATTCAAATATTATATGTTGTTACATGTTAAACAACAGCTGTTAAAACAGCTGATTTGGATCATAAGCTTGACAAAATTTTATTTCAGGCCTATCTGAACTAAACTCTTTCCTTGAAAGCATTTAGATTTATTACCATAACAACCAAATTGGTAAATTTATAATCAGGTAAATATTGTTCACAACCAACCGTTTTTAGGTTAGGTTAACAAAATAAAAACAAAAACAAACAAAAATAAACGAAAATGCTTATTGTATTTCAAACATCTGGTGTTCCAACAAATAAAACTGCTGATTTGGATTGTAGGATTGACACAGTTTTAGGTGTTAGACCTATCTGAACCAAACACGTTTCTTGAAAGTATTTACATTTATTATCATAACAACCAAATTGGCAATTTAGAATCAGGTAATTATTTTTCACAACCAACAGTTTTTGTTAGGTTAGGTAACACAAAACACACATTATGCCAACTTTATTCTTTACTACTTTACCGTATCACATTACGAGCAGGGGGCGGAACACAAGCAACCGTTCTCCCCTTGATATGATTACTATGTTTCGAGGAAACACTCAAGTTTCTATCATTGCTCGTAAAACATTCTGACTTTTACAATAGGGTTTAATTTATTCGCTCTTTGAGTGATGGGCCAATCAAGTACGATTTGGGAATAGCGTGCTCGGAGCTTGAGCCCCAAATTGATCAAGTCACGATGCCTCTGCCCACATTTTATCTTGGACTGTCTTATTTAGCTTCACCTTGTTTCTCTATGTTGCAAAAACTGACTGAGAATACATCCACATTTCATTTCTATACTAATTCTATACAGAGGTAAAATTTGTTTGTTTGTTTGTAGGCGGTAATCTCTGGAACTACTAAACCGATTGAAAATATAGTTTTACTAATAAAAAGCTACACTGTCTCTGAGTAACATAGGACATAATTATTTTCGATGAAAACATTTTTTATTTCAATACTTGTAAATTTAGTCGGAAAAATCTTAGATTAGGCCTATGCCTAGACTGATGAACCAACACATTTACATTTATTACCATAGCAACAGATTGAATAAAATAACAGATAAAACAGCTGTTTGCTCCAATATTTCCATTAACAGCTGATTTCAAAATTTAAAGCAGATATTTGTATTTCTAACTTTTAGATAAGGTTTTTATTAAAGTGTAGACCTGAGCCTTCCTGGTTCTTTTAACCTTTGTTATAACTGCCGTTATAAAATATACGAAATAATTTGATTTGAATCTTTAACATTATTTAACATCTTAGCTTTGGGGTTATTATTATTAATCCTACCCGAACCAACACATTTACATTTATTACCATAGCAACCGATTGAATAAAATAACAGATAAAACAGCTGTTTGCTCCAATATTTCCATTAACAGCTGATTTCAAACTTTAAAGCAGATATTTGTATTTCTAACTTTTAGATTAGGTTTTTATTAAAGTGTAGACCTGAGCCTTCCTGGTTCTTTTAACCTGTATTATAACTGCCGTTATAAAATATACAAATAATTTGATTTGAATCTTTAACATTATTTACCATCTTAGCTTTGGGGTTATTATTATTAATCATACCCCTTTATTACAAAGAAAACATAACATTATTATAAGTATAGAAGATCCCAACGGGGTTGGCGTGCGGAGCACGCAGTAGTTTCCATTAGTTACAAACAAACTTGGTTCCTAACCTTAATCACAAAACAAGACAGAAAATTAAAAACGAACAAATAAAAATGAAACGATAACATAACCCATACACCGTACGGTTAAACAATTTCCACTGCTTGTTGTATCGCGATGTTGCGGTCACAGCAACTGCCGAAACCACAGATACTGTCGATATATCGCGTTTTGCGAGAGTTAATCTGTTATTGTATCGCTTCACACATCTGTGCTAACCTAACCTAACTGAGCCGCGTGTGCGAAATTGCTTTATCTAGTGACACTACATCGTTTTACATGCCGGTACGTTGATAAATCGCTTGTCTATTAGAAGCGATGAAAATAGTTGAAGTCGATAGAACAGTTTTATTTTTTTAAACATTTTTACAATTAACTATACCGTTAACTGTGGAAGCTGAAAGTACTTTTTCTTTGCAAGTTTATCTCACCTCTGCAATTCTTAAATTGTTGTTTTAATCTACAACTTCAAATGGATCAAAGTGATTAATTTTGTTGTATTATGGAACTATGGTAAAATTGAATGTAGGCTAGTTTATTTTTAATATATTTTATTGATAATGTTTTTTTTATCTGTTTCTATGTAAATATGTAGGCCTCCTTCAGCTTAGTATTTAGGTGGAATAAAATAAAATCTAATCTAAATCTTATTTAGTGATTATTTAGCAGAATAAAAGTAGCCTAATTTAAAATAATATAAGTACAAGTTAAATGAATTATTAAGTACGATTTGAATGAAATTCTTTTATTCCTACCAAATTCGATATCGAATTCATTTACTTTACTAGAAAATAAAAATATAAAAATAATATCATCAAGTAGAGTGGATTTATAACAACTAATAGCACACAACTGTATAATTTTGATTAGATTTTATTTACATCGTTTTGAAGTTGATTCTGGTTTTTATTAAAACAATTTAATACAAATAAAATACAAAAATTCAACTCTTCATTTCAGGTTATGAGGTTAGACACAACCTCATTGATATTTATCGTTAAACAAATTTACCAACTAACAATTGTACCAACACCCAACACACATAACTCCGTAAGGTTATGAGAGAAACTACAGCCTCTTTGATACAATGTACCTACAAAGCAAACAAATTTTTAAGCCCTCCATAATTATTGTTTTGAGATATGTCACAGCCTCTTTGATGTGTAGGCCTACTGATAAACTCTACCAATCAACATGTCTACCAACATAACATTCAAAAAGATATTTTCTCGAAGAATCGATGTTATGAGACTTGTCACCGTCTCTTTGATATTTTGTATAAAACCTCCTAATCAGCTGTTCTACAAACATAGAATGAGAGAAGATAAAGCCCAACATCAAGGTTATTAGTCCAGATGCAACCTTTTATATATAGGGTACTAAAAAATTTACCAATTAATAATTCTATCAACATTAGACAATGCCCTCCGTCATTGTTTTAAAACTATCCTCAGCCTCTTTGATATGTACTGATAAAATCTACCAATATAGTACCCAAACAGATAATTCCATCCATCATGGTTTAGAGACCTGCCTCAGCCTCTTGACACTAATACAATTTAATAAACATTAATTCTATCCACATAATTCCTCCATCATTATTCAGAGATTATCCACAGCCTCTTTGATTAGTAGTCTACTTATCAAATCTGCCCATCAACAATTCTACCAACATAATACACACAAAGATAGTAATTCACTCCATTGAGTTTATGTGACAAGTTTGCCTCCTTAATACTAATCAATAATTCTACCAACATAATTCCATACAACACCGTTTTAAAGCTAACCACAGCCAGTTTGATATATACTGATGAAGTCTACCAACCAGAAATTTACCAATATGAACACCCAACAATATAATTCCACCCTTCTGTGTTTATATAGACCTGCCTCTGCCTCTTTGATACTAATTTACTAATACAATTACCAATCAATAATTCTATCTTCAAAATTCTCAAAAAGATGATTCCCCCATCATTATTTAGAGACAGCCTCTTTGATTAGCTCTTATCAAATCTACCCATCAACAATTCTACCAATATAAGTATCAAAAGGGTGATTCTCCACGTAATTGATTAAAGCATTTACCACAGGCTCTTTGATAAATATGTACTGATCAACTCTACTAAACTACAATACTATTAACAATATAATATCCAAACAGATAATTCCATCCATCATGGTTTAGAAATCTGGCACAGCCTCTTTGATATTAATTAACTGATAAAATGTAGCCATAAGCAATTCTGCCAACATAACTCTCATAAAGGTATACCTCACATCATTGTTTAAAGCCTTTACCAAAGCCTCCTTGATACGTGCTAATAAAATCTACCAAACAATTTTACCAATATAGGCCTAATACCAGAAAAGATAATAATTCCCTCCATTGATTTAGCGAGACAAGATTCCCCCTCGATACCAATTCAACAATTCTACCAACATAATACCCAAAAATATAATTCCCCGAGTCGAGGTTGTACCAGACGTTTCCACTGCCTCTTTGATATTTACTCAATAAATCCGATGATACAATAGTTTTTGTTTGCGTTGACGGCCATTCTTTGTCCAGGCTTATGTTTTTACAGAATAGCCCGGTAGCGTGGCCAATCAATGCTTACGGCTGTTTTATTCGTCCGCAGGTGTTCGTCTCCAGAACCACAATCAATCCAGATACTGTTTGGGCCGATATCGTATTGAAAATATGTAAGTAAAGGTCAAAAGTAGGACAAAATGCGTACAGTTTTTACACGTTGTACTCTATGCATTTACCAAATTTAAAATAATAAGTTCTGCTGGTTTAGTACGGCAAATGGCCCTCAAAAAATGCGAAATTTTTTTCATTACTTTGATCCTCTGTAGCGCTTAATTATTTAAAATAAAAATCTACCAATTTCCCCTCCTCCGGAAGGGGTTTCTGGGGTGGTCGAAAGTGTACAAGAAACGGGTTATGTGCTTCTGCGGGTAAACGGTTGATTTTTTAAACAAACATTAAATAGGAAAGTTGTAGATTAAGAAAGTACCTTCTATTTGAGGTCCCGCACGACCATTTAAGGGCATTAGATTTCGTGTTATGAAAAAGTAAAAAAAATTAAAAGTAAATTCATGCTAGAAACTTTAAATTTGGTACAAATGCTCTTTTAGCATAAGAATGAAGTAAAAATCACGCCTTTCTGGCCATAAGGTGGGGTTTAAAAGGAAAATAGTGGTTTCTAAACAAAAAATTTGGAATAAAAACTGGTGGTAGTGGTACCCCCGTCAGGAACGAAGTTCATCACGTCTTTTCTTCAAATCCTAATGCATGATCAAATGTATGTTTTATTTATTTTACCTGCCTTAACGGCAACATAAACACAATAACTTTAGGTTAGACCTAGACTGATGAACCAACATTTTATGTGTATTGAATGTATTTACAATGAATGGACATTAAACAAATAAAAGAGCACTGTGACGACAAAATCACACTGATTTAAATAAAAACCCGAACAACCAAACAAGGAACAATAACTAAACAACTAAATTGTAAGTTATGTTTAATACGTTACCCTTATGTACATTTCGATGACATGGTCATCATCCTGAGAGGGTTTTAACACTACTAAAGTCTACTAGAGTGTGTCTAAAGAGTATCTAAAGAGATTTTAGTAGTGTTAAAACCCTCTGTGGATGATGGACCATGTCATCGAAATGTACATAAGGGTAACGTATTAAACATAACTTACAATTTAGTTGTTTAGTTATTGTGTTTGTTCCTTGTTTTGTGGTTCGGGTTTTTATTTAAATCAGTGTGAATGAATGGACATTTAACTGAGTTTATCATCTTAGCTTTGAGGTTATAATTAATTCTACACTTTTATTATAATAACATTAAACGTATATTAGTATACAAATATAAAATAGGCCTATATTAACTTACTTTTCTAAGTTTGTATTAAGCATACTTTCCATTTCTTGAATCTACATTACAAAATTACAATAGTCAGGTAATTTAACTCACTTTTAATTGTTAATACCAGCGCTTGACGATAATATCCGAACTACGCCGGACGGAACCGAACGTCTCCTAAATTAAATTGATCAGCCAAAAAACTTGTTCCTCGAATGTATTTACATTCATTACCGTAGCAACCAATTCGATAACTGTTTTTCGTTACGCGTTACATTTTCTATTTGTCAACTCTTACCGTAAGCCGCAAAAAGAAACTTCGTTAAAAAAATCGTAAATTCAATTTTTATAATTTTTTTTCGAAATTGCAGTTTATGGAATCACCTATATTTGAAGACCTTGAGATCCTCTTCTCTCTTTTTTAGCACCAGCATTCTCTGGGGAATGTTTTGGATCTCTTTTCTTATTTTTTCCATAAGACGTAATCTAAAGCCCATAAAAGCCTATTAAGCTACAACTTTCTTAAGTAATGTTTGATAAAACAGCTGTTTGCTCTAATATTTTCATAACAGCTGATTTCAAACTTTGAAGCAATTATTTGTATTTCTAACTTTTAGGTTAGGTTTTTATTAAAGTGTAGACCTGAGCCTTGTTGGTTTTTTTAAAGTTTAATATTTATACTGTTGTAAAATATACGAAATAATTTGATTTGAACGTTTATCATTATTTACCATCTTAGCTTTGGGGTTATTATTAATCCTACACCTTTATTATAAAGAAAACATACCATGATTATGTGTATAGAAAGCTCCAACTTGGTTGGCGTGCGGAGCACGCAGGGGTTCCCCCTAGTAGTAAGTAGTTCTTTCAAATACTCAAAATTTTTTTAAGTTTTATCCTACCCATATACCTTTGGACGAAATAGAAACTTAACAGATTCTAAATGGTACTCAATAAATCGGCTGTACGTTCTCAGAGATAAAACTTTAATTAAGAACCGCGCGAAACCTATTTACGAATTGTTTTCTATTTTGGTTTCGCAAGTAAAAACCGCCCTCGAGAAATACTGACACAACTTTCAAAGATAAGGACCGCGGCGCCGTTTGCTTTTATTTAAACTTTAATTGAAAGATGGCCTCAGTTAAGAAACGCGCTATCTGAAGACGCGCACAATACAACGGGAATATAAAAGGAAACGGAGAAAATCAATGCCTGTTTATCAAAAAACTCCGGAATAATTAATTAACTTCCCTTCCGCCTTCCCCCTTTTTTTCAGTTTTTTTTTTTATAATTAATAACATTCTTTGTTAGCTATCCGACCCCATCCAGGAGTAACAATGTAAAACGTATTTCTACCGTTGATTCAATTTAGATTTTAATTCCGTAATTCGTGGTTTAATTTCCAGTGATTTACTTAGGGGGCACGATTTGACAGTGTTAATAAATCACCGAGGGGGATCATCTTGGGGGTACAATTAATTTGGTTTTCTTTTAATAAGGCGCGTATTTGCTGTCCGAGATAATTACGGGATTCTGGGAACATTTATATTTTAAGACTTTTGAAAAGTTGGCTGCGGAGATTACGGGCGGAATGTTTTTTAAACAAATTTATCTTTCGAAACCTAGACGGAGGGGTACGGAGGTGAACGCTATCCAGGGACGAAGTAGCGTTCAGTCGAGACAAATTGTTCAGCTTGATATCCATAGCCTGCTATCTACATGTGATCTTTGTTAATAACAAGGGGGGAATAAATTCGACCACGCATCTGAGGCGCTGACGTGAGTCGATTGAATTTTAAAAATTAAGTTTTTATGTATTAAGAGTTTTAACCAACTATTTGGGAAATTGGTCTACTCACAAAGGCGCTGAATAGCTACCTCCCTGTACGAAATATGTAAGTAGAATTTGTTTTAACCCAACCCTTGCTAACGACTATCCTTATATTATTTCTCAAAGTAGTTTTTGTGTGGCAGTGCCGTATCTCCCTTAATTCGTCATCAAAATTAACGATTGAAACATCATTTTGAAGCGTATTCCCCTCTATTGACCAAAAATAGACAAATAGCTTAAGTTAATGTTTTCATTAAGCAAATTGTAAAAAAAAACTTTCATTTGAAAGTTCATATGATTCCCAATGAGAGGCGTCATCTATTAACAATGTGTTTAACTAAAATGACAGCTGTTAGATTCTATACGCAAGTATAATGTATCACACAAATCAATCATATTAAACTAACGTAAATTAATAAACGTAGTTTACTTAATTAAATCAATGAATTAAAAGTAGGCTACTCCTAACTTGCGAAATATTAGCACGGGTCAGCTAGTGTTTACATGGTATACGTACGAAGATGTACGAATGTTTCCGAAGCTAAACGAATGTGTATAAATTTGTATAAATGAATATATTCATGCTATATGGCTGTATTTATATTAATTTTATAACCTCGAAGCAAATCTTATAACGCATTATTGCCTACATTAGTTCTATAACTCATATTAAAAAAATCAACTTCACACGACATTACAGGTCCTATTACTGATTGAAGTTGTAAACATAACGCCAAAGTATAATCTACGTCAGGTTTTGTGTATTACAGATGATGGGTGAAATCGGTTGTCATATTGTTACGTTCGTACACTCGCTTTTGTAGGAGTTGATTTCGTACGTTGATGCTGCATCCGATTCGTTTTGTCCAGTCCGTCTTGGGCTATTGGTCTGAATCATAAACATTTGAGCTTTTGTTCATTTAAAAATGTAGACGTAATTTCGATGAAAACTTGAATTTTGATACGCACAATATTATAGTTATGTCTAACTTACTGTATATAATATAAGGGCAAACTCATGCGTGCTCCACACTATAACCCATTTGGAACCTTCTATACACACAATCATGTTAAGTTTTTTTTACAATAAAGGTGTAGGATTAATAATAACCCCAAAACTAAGATGGGAAATGATGTTAAAATTTTCAAATCAAATTATTTCGTATATTTTATAACATCAGTTATAATAAAGGTTAAAAGAACCAAGCTCAGGTCTACACTTTAATAAAACCTAACCTAAAAGTTAGAAATACTAATAATTGGTTCAACGTATGAAATTAAGAGTTATTGGAAATATTAGAGCAAACAGCTGTTGTATCTGTTATTGTATTCAATTGGTTACTATGGAAATGAATATAAATACATTCAAGAAATATTTGTTGTTTTATGAATTTAGGCCCTAACCTAAGATTTTTCCGACTAAATTTATAAATATTGAAATAAAAAATGTTTTCATCAAAATGAATTATAACCTATATTACTCAGGGATAGTGTAGTTTTTTATTAGTAAAACTATTTTTTCAATCGGTTCAGTAGTTCCAGAGATTACCCCCTACATACAAACAAACAAATATTACCTCTTTATAATATTAGTATAGTTATTTGAGGTTAAACTCGTTGATTTAAATAAGCCTGTGATGTAAGATCTTTTATTTTGTTTCGCAAAATTTATTTCAGGTTTTAAGTAAAATTTTCAATGCGACACTTTTTTCCGTCGTGCGTGCTTCCTGACGCAGACATGTATTAGGCCCTACACTTTTAAAACGAAGAAAAACAAAGTTTTTCAGGTCTATATCAATTAATATGGCCGTGTTTTTCACTGCTACCTTCTAGTTAAGAGTAGTCTATAGTTTATAAATTATACGTTTTAATGAATTGTCCAGTAGCCTAATAACATGCAAGTAATTAGGCCTATATTTCCCAAATTTAAAGTTATTTTAGGTTGTAATTGATAAAAAAAAATTGTGTGGTTAAGACCACACGGGAGCAGGGTAAACTTTTTAATTAACACAACTTACGAAATGAGGAAGTACAATGTTCATTTTTTAACACAACTTACGAAATGATTAAGCACAATGTCCATTTCAGAGGTATTACTAATTAAACTATACATTGTATCAACATTAACAGATTGAAGCCTATGACGTAGAACAATCTGTTACACTTTATATCCAACTCAAATACACTAAATTAGCAATGCGATTGTGGCCTAACCGGCTAAGGTGCTAGTCTATGGTGATGGACTCTGCTGGTTCGAATCTCGTCAAGACCTGAACTTTTTCAAACAGATGGAATAGATCGTTTCACTTTAGGAGCGTTTCGTTTTAGGAGCGTTTCACATTAGGAGCGTTTCACAAAACAGAACGTTTCACAATAGGAGCGTTTCACTTTAGGAGCGTTTCAGGAAGCAGAGCGTTTCACATTAAGAGCGTTTAACATTAGGAGCGTTTCACATTAGGAGCGTTTCACAAAATGCACGGTGAAACGCGTGACGGTAAAATCCGATTCACCCCCAGCAACAAGAAAACTATATACTCTGCTATACACACATGTATACACATTTTTTTGACGTGGTGCCCTATAAAAGTTTACACTTACAAAAAAACGCAACAAAATCTGTTCCGATCCTTATCGTTTGACTGACAGCCGAGGGTAGTCGAATGAAATCAATCACTCGCTCCCTCACTACACTATCAGATGCGGGAACATAGCGTGCCGCGTACTCGTTACACGGCTCTATTTTTATTCAAGTTTTATCTTTAAAGCACTCCGTAAGGTTTGTAATCGTTCAACGCGCGGAATACTTCTTTAATTAATTTACCGGATATGGATTGCGCGATTAAGACAAAACGGAACGGGGTCGGAATAAGGGTTTCGCGTCGTACCGAGCGAAGATTTGATCGTACCGGTCTCGCGTGTCATCCGGGATAATTACACTGCTATTACAGCGGGTTTGTTTAATTACGGTAAAATTACACCGGCGCGACTTAAAATATTAAATGTAATAGTTTTATTTCATTAGGTAAAGTGTATGATATTGTTTCACGAATTATGCTAAAAGTGTTGCGGTGTAGTTTATCAAATTGGGTGTTGTTTACGCAGCTCGTTAATATATAACATACCCGAGGGAGTCATGTTTTACTGTAGCGATTTAACATGAAAACCTCTTATTCGATTTTGATATCTTCGACGATGTTATGCATTGAGTACTAGGTGTCACTCGCTGTAATTGTGAATACTTTTAAAAAAAGGCGGTAACCATGAGCGTCTGGAAAACAAATTAAACAGTTCGGACACAACGAACCCACATAAGCTCAAAAGTTCAACAGTTAGTTCAAAACAAACTACTAATACTATTTAACAAGATAAACCCAGACAATTCGGACAAAATAAGCCTCTCTAAATATTACCGATCGCATTCAAACGATGCTCATGTACGTGGAATCACTTACTGATGCCAAATAAGGGGAGGGGGGCAAAATCTAATATTTTTCCAAAATGTTTGCCATATTTTCCGACTTCTGTGGTGGGGGTGTTCCAACGGGCTCTGGGTTTGTCGAATAAATAACAGTAGAGATGTGGCTCTGCATGGAAGCTACTTAGGAACGTTTTTTGAAAAACGGACTTCTCCAAGTAGGACTTTTAACACTGCACGTTCTGCATTGGGTACTTTAAGAGTTTTTAATTTTTCACAAAAATTTCAACACGTTCATCACGTTATTGAAAAAAATTCCCTATACTTTTCCCCACCATTTTCCGCAGTGCTTGGTGAGCCGGTGACAGTCAGTGTTGCCACAATAACAAGGATTGGAACTAAATTTCCCAGAATTTCGTTTAAAAGAACACAATGCGTTCATTTGTTACAGAAATATTTTCGGATTGGAAATTATAACTTGCTTTTTACTTGTGAATGTTGGTAGTTAACTACAAAATCTTTCGAACCCAAAGTTGGAGTTTCTGGATTGTTTGCGTGCAATTTAATTCCAATATCGAAACTTTTTCCCAAAATCTCAAATTTCCCAACTGTCGGGATTTTAATACTGTACTATTGGGGTTGACACCTTTCTCCCCCCCCCCCTCCATAGCTACGTTCGTGCATGTGTTGACAGTGTATAAGTCGGTAAACTGAGGGATTTCTCGGATTTTAAGAAGATAAAAAAATGATTGACTTTTTTATTTTGTGCTTTTAAAATTGCGTTAACATTGCCGTTTTTCCAATATAGAGGCCAACTTTAAAATTTCTAAAGTAAACCCCTATTTTATAATACTTATTTTATGACGATTTTACACATAATTTTAAGACGATAATTTTTTAGATACGTACGTTTTTAGTGTGTCTTGCCAACCTCGAGGTTGGCTGTGAGTTTGAACCCCACAAGAATATAGATTGTACGGACTTACGTTTAATTGGTATTACGTTTATCCGCCTACAGACAGTAGGAAACAAAAGCCCTAATTTTCAGCTGTTGTTTTCGTCATGTTTATATGCAAACATCTATAGTCTAAATATGGATTCACGAAGAAATTCTCGAATACGAATTTGTATTTACAAAAATTTGGATGCAGAAATCGGTAGAAAACGCGAAGGACTGCGAAGGCTGAACTAGGATATTTGACATTTTTTCAACACCGTCAATCGAACACAACGAAACTTTTTGCAATACTAAAGTCACTTAATTCTGTCCACCAACAACTTTGCGCCTTCTTGTATGTTCTGATTCAAGAAGAGCTCTTCAATTCATTCAAGCTTTTCCCCTAACTTTTTTATTGAAGAAATTCTGTGTTCCACGCACTTACGTTGGCGGCGAGGTGTCGGTGTCGCGCTGGAATACTAAGGCAGATCGTCGAGTGTGTGTCATCCGACTTTGAGTCCATTTTGAAGCAATCCTTATTTAGTGGGAAGAAGAGTGGTTACCGGTGGGTATAACAAATTCCGGGAGCTTAAAGATACCTTTAAAAAGCCGAAGCCGTCGAGAGGAAATGGTGGTCTCGTCTACGCAGCGGCCGTTCCATGCTAACCCATGGGTTTCTGGGTACCATACTATTTTAAATTTCTTTCCATCGAGCTCCTTCTTTGAAGTGAGAAAACTAAATCGGGTCCGTAAGAGATTTCGCCAACCGAATTGCATTCGGACTCTCCTGAATGATACCCAGACCATTGATATGGTGTTAGCGTTTTTGTATCTATTGAATGTGATTGGAAATACATTTAGAGTTACTTGTTTTGTCCAGATTATCTGTTGTTATTTTGGTAAACTAGCTATTCAACTTATGTGCGTCTTTTAGCTGCGGGTTCAACTCCTGCCAGGACGGAGCTCTCTTAGATTCCGTGACGGTTGCATAACTAACTGCAAACTGTCTGTATAAATCACGCATTCCTATAATACACTTCAACCGAGCTAGGCTACTTGAACGTACGTCTAGAGGCCTACACGTTACCACGTCATGTGCTATATTACATGCATCCGATTTTAATTGCTTTTCATTTCAACACAAATAAGACGAATGCAGGCGATGCGCATGTTTAAAGTACCCGACTCACGCGAACATAACCTAACAAGCCGTCGCGTCGTATGCACATCTTTATCGATTGCAGTGTCAACACTGGCTCTGTCTAGCGGAGTTTTCAAAAGACTAAAGCTAACCTACAAATTTGGATTTTGTAAACCTAGCGCTTGCTTGCGAGGAAACAGTTTCATTACATATTATTTCAGTTGCAAAACAAAATATATTTGTATGAACTGTAGTAGTTTTTTTTAATAATAAAGCAAATGAACAATATAAATATACTGTCAGGTTAAGTTCGATACGTTGTAAAACAAAACTATAAATCAACAAAACAAACAGTACAAATATCTTACAAAAATAAAACAAATAGGTGCTATAGTATGAAAATACAATAAATTTTCAAATGATATTACAATAATTTTAGAATAGTTAGCATTTTCAAAATCGTTATATAAAACACTGAACCTGATTTAAATTAACTTAATTAAAACCTTATCTAACAATCTTTAAATAACGTAAAACTATAATCTAACCTAACCCAACCTATTATTAATTAACCTTATCTAACCTTACCTAACTATAATTTAACCTTGCCTTACCTAACTTAACCTTAACTGTAATTTTAAGCCTTACCTATCCTAACGTTAACTAA
>JAGFPH010000236.1:692670-714225 GCA_018207615.1 Philaenus spumarius | reverse complement strand
CCGTATTATCCAAACATCTTTACCTAGATACGAGAGGTAGTTTAAATTCAAAGATTGAATAGTTTGGAAAGAAGAACTGCTGCGATCATGAAGATTGTCTTGTTTATTCCGGTGACTTAACGCTTCTACTAATGCAAACATTTGACATTTCCATTCTTTTGCACCATTCAGTCCCTCGGTAAAGGATACAGAATATCGTTTTGGTATTGTTTTCCATTCTGTAAGGCAAACAAATTGTCGTTTATTGTTTCTCTAGCCGACAAGTTGGGTAGGCTAACGCAAGACAATTTTAATACTTTTGAACTTTTAATACTCATACGGGAAATATGACGTACGAAGAGAAATAAAATTAAAGGTAATGACTGTGTTACCAAATTAATTTTATTGATGAATTTAAATATCGGGTCCTCCAGCTTGAATTTAACTTCATGCTTTTAAATAGGAAGATGATGTGGTACATGATTTCAATAGGATATTTCATGAGAAAATCAATGGTGAAAAGTGTCCATCAGGAGGACCTTGTAGTAGCCCACCTATATTGCCCAAGTGAAACACCGAACTTTGGGCAGGTCTACCATTTAAAAAACTAATAAGTTTAGAGAGTTTAAATTTATACACACTTATCTTTTTGAACTATTGTAAACTATTTTAAAGAATTTTTTTAAATAAACCACTTTGCACTGAGTTTTTTTTAAAGTAATAAAATTATGGGTTTAAAAATTAAGTTATTCTATTTGAGTTATTTAATACAAAAACATATTTTTTGGGCACATAAAAAAATTTGTATTCAACAAAAATTGGTAAACATTGTAAGTTACAGACGTATTCGCAACATTTAAAATATTCAGCTTCGTAGCTCAAGAAGTTGTTAGAAAAGTGTATCAGAAAATGTGATTTTCGGTTTACAAAAAAAAAAAAAAAACTCAAAAAAATTCTAGTATCCTACTGAACAGTTTTTTCTTCCTCCTCGTCTACTCTACTATTTAGATTTATTTTCTCTTTCCTTTTCCTAAAGGAATAAAACAAAAATAAATGCCAATGAGATATCGGCAAGCCGTTTTCGCCATTTACTTTCGCTTGAAATCGTATATCGCTAAACCATTTTATATTATATAAACGGTAGTAGGAACTGGCACATACTTTCTCGCAAACATATTTAAATTATTAAACAGATTCACTGTGACTTCATAATTGTATTAGTTGGAGAGGGGAAACATTAAAGTAGGATAGTAACTAATAAATATTATTAATATTAGATAGAGGGAAAACTATTCGATCGATTTAGAACAAATTTGCACCAAACACGTCAATTAGGCCTTTATAGATGCACGAAAAAAGGTTTTGAAACATTTTGAAAAACAACCCCCTTTATGGCCAAAAAAAGCCCCAAAAGTCAGTTATTATTATTATTAGCTAAACGAGAATTTTTAGAGAGATGAGGTTTTTTGCATATGGTAGGGTTAATTAAAGGCTATAAATAAGCAAAATTTTATCAAAACCGTTAGAGCCGTTTTTGTATAAACAAATAATAACTGATTTTTTGGGTTTTTTTGCCAAAAAGAGGGTTGTGTTTCAAAACCGTTTTTCGTGTATCTATACAGGCCCACTTGACATGTCTGGTGCACATTTGTTTGAAATCGATCGAATAGTTTTCGCTCTAGCTTTGTATACAGACAGACATTTTGTAAAAACCACCTTTTTGGACTCAGGGGGTCCCAAAACGGATATTTCCACAAAAATCTCAACATCGATTTTTTTTGCGATCACTGTACTTTCTCTATACTGTGGTATAGTGAGAAAGTAAACTTGGCATTCAAAATGGAGGATCTAATTTGGCGAACCAAATGTTCAAACTCGGTAAATTAAAACTTTGAAATATTAAAACTTGTATATACATTCACCGCTCTGTGTCTAGCAGATACTGTACTGGATGAGCCAAGTCCCCAGCGGAACGTGAAAGGCAGCCGAAACCTAGGGGCCTTACTAAGGGCGTGTGCTCTGTAGGCCCACTCGAGCGCTTCGTCGTCTGTGTGTCGCACTGTCACACATGTAGAGAATTGGCTGGATTTAGGTAGCTCCCAGCCCTCTTGAATGTGGGTGAAACGATCTGTCTAGTTTCGCCAGCACTCTATTGTGTTCCGACGGAGCTCAAATCAAATGTCCATATGATAGACCAATTAAAGAGTTTTGAAAAATTTCTGTTTGAGTTCCTTTAGAAAACTTCTTTATACTTAAAAAAAAAGTATTTCAACCCCCACTCGCTTCACAGATATATATTTCGACTACGCTGATGCGAATCGGGCACCTTTGATTGGCAGCTGCGTCTGCTAAAACTACTGTCAGGAATGGAACGTCATGTGACGACCACACATCACCTTACTGGACGTATTCGCTTTGGATTAGGGTCGCCTTTCAATTTTTCAAAAATCGCCAAATATTTTAAACGGTAACTAGTACAGATTCGAACGTTTCCCATTTCCAACCATCCGTCACTGAATTTCCTTACGAGACCCCAGAAACACTTTCCCATGTAATACACCCCAACACTTGCTGAAGTCATTCATCATCCGTCCTATATTTGGTTGTGGAGGTTGGGGGGGGGGGGGGGGGTAACTTAATTTCAATGTTCTCTCGGGATTTTTTGCGATGTTCGCACATACAATCAATCATACGTCGCGACTGTAGACCGTATTGTGTGCTGTGCTGAGATTGACTGATGGGCTGGGTAGGGATTGTAGATTGCGACGGGGTTTTCATATTTAAATGTAGGAAAGTGGGAATACAAATTTACACCTTGAAAAAGTGTTCAACAGATTTGAGCAGTCTTGGGGTAAGACATTTTCATTCAAGTACAATCTCTATATTTAAAACACTAGTAGATACTTTTCGTGACCTGCTCCGCGCACGCCAACCCCGTTCTATACACATAATCATATTATGTTTTCTTTATAATAAAGGTGTAGGATTAATAACATCCCCAAAGCTAAGATGGTAAGTAATGTTAAATGTCCAAATCAAATTATTTCGTATAGTTTATAACAGCAGTTATAATAAAGGTTAAAAGAACCAGCAAGGCTTAGGTCTACACTTTAATAAAAAGCTAACATAAAAGTTAGAAATAAAGATAATTGCTTTAAAGTTTGAAATCAGCTGTTAATGGAAATATTGGAGCAAACAGCTGTTTTATCTGTTATTTTATTCAATTGGTTGCTATGGTAATAAATGTAAATACGTGTGTTGATTCATCAGTCTAGGCATAACCTAAGATTTTTCCGTCTAAATTTACAAATATTGAAATAAAAAAATGTTTTGATTAAAAAGAATTATAGCCTATGTTACTCAGGGATAGTGTGCTTTTTATTAGTATAATTATTTTTTCAATTGGTTCAGTAGTTCCAGATACCCAATACATACAAACAAACAAGTTTTACCTCTTTATAATTATTAGTATAGATACATATTGACCATATTTTGTTTTATTTACTTCTGAAACCACCATTACTAAGGGGTTTTATTAAAGAAAGATTATAAACCTTTAAATTGTGTAGACCTCTAGCTAGTAGATAAAGATCAGAATAATTCTGAACATAAACATCGATTCTATATTTTAAACTAAAAATGTATTTATGCAGCTCTTATTAAGGATTTCTTTATTCACCAATTCAATTAAAAACATAAAATGTCAGCACTAAAGATGTTTTTTATTAAAAATATCGAAATAGAAAATGTGTAGTTATGTTTACAAATGTCTGATAGCCGAGAAAGAGCCCAAACAGTGGTATGCAGCCAAACAACACCCTAGCAAAGTCATGCCTCTTATCCATTCCTACAAATCTCCAGTTACAGCATCGCTGACCACAAGTCCAATACAATACAATACCCGAGCTTTTCTTCTGTACAAAGTTAGCGGCAAAACACATCTATTGACACGGAGCATTCGGAATGCCGAGTATCTGTTATCGGAAGACTTCGATCGCGTAGTTTGAAAGCGTTAAAATCACCGCGGAGGTGTTTGTCAGCGTAATCCCTTACCGGAGGACGACAATGGTGGCTTAGCGACATGCTTGGACGCATCCAGGAGCACTTAGGTCCGATGAAAGGACTCGCGGTAGCGTGAACACATTTTGTCTGTAATGAATAATTTAGCGAGTGTGCTTCGGATGTCCTACTTGTCTTGAGGGGGGATGTGTTTGGACTGACGAATTTTACGTTTTTGGTTAGTCGCGACTTTATTTAAACGTTGATTCGTCAACACTGTGCTGGCTTCCATTGCAAAATAATCAAACGTAGCCTATATTTTATTCCACGGATAATTTTAATAGTTTTGACAACATTTCAAACTATTTCTGATCAAAGCCTGATTCTAAATCAATTGTTAAGTTTTAATTTCTTAAAAGTACAAAAAAACAATATACTTTTCAGATGCTGTTAATATATTTGTTGTTTTATTGCTATGGTAAAACAAAACATCTAATCTGTGCGGGGTTCTTTATAGAACTATATGGTATTCCAGCGGAGGGATGTTTTGAAACTCAACTGTGGAATTTTCAAGTTTCATCACATTTGTATTCAAATTTGTTTACGCTGCACGTATGTTTAACCTAACCTAATCGAACATAACCTAACATGTATAACATGACCTAGATACCAAGGCAAATAAAATATCCTAACCTAACCTACTCCAAGATAAAATTACCTAACCTAACCTATATTAAAACAAAATAATATAACCTAACCTAAGGGATCTGCATTTTGGTCTAATGGTCTGATAGTATTATTAAATTATTTTACCAAGTCTAGACGTCTAAGGCAGGCCGTCATTTGTAATTGTATCAGCTTTTTTTGAAACTCAACTGTGGTACTTTCAAGTTTCATCACATTTGCATTAAAGTTTGTTCACATGGCACGTATGTTGAACCTAACCTAATCGAACTAACAAATATAACACAACCTAGTTCAAACCAACCGTACTTAAAATAAAATATCGTAACCTAACATATTCTAAGATAAACCAACCTAACCTCTTGTAAAGTAAAATAATATAACCAAACATAACCGAACCTAACTTTAAAACACATTGTACAAACTGAAAACACGTTTAACCTAACCTAATGAAACATAACCTAACAAATATAACATAACCTAGTTCAAACGAACCCTAAATAAAATAAAACAATCTAACTTAGTCTAATTAAGCATAATATTAAATAAAAATAACTTAACCTATCATAAAATGAAAAACCTAACCTCTCCTAAAGTAAAATAAAGTAACCTAACCTAAAATGATATAATTTAACCTAACCTATTATAATTTAAAATAACATAACCTAACCTACCCTAAAAATAAATAATTTAAACTAACCTATGTAAAAATAAAAAATGTAACTAAAATAAAAAACCTAACCTAATTTGTCATAAAATAAAGTAATTTAACCTAACCTATCATAAAATTAAAAAAACCTATTACCTACCCTGTCATAAAATAAAATATCTTAACCTAACCCACAGGCGATGATAACCACCCAGGTTTTTCGCCTTTAAACCCCAAAAAAAAACTTAACCTAACCTGTCATAAAATAAAATAACCTAACCTGTCCTAAATAATCTGACGTAGCATAACCTACTGAAACCAACCCAGCCTAACAAAACAAACTAATATACGCTTACATAATACCATTTAAACTGTCTGTTTCTTAAGATAAAAAATAGCGAGTGATAGTATTCCTTGATTAGCTTTTCTTGCATCAAATTACTTACTCATTCGTCTATAGAAACGAATAAATGAAATAAATCTAATCTGTAGACAATCTGTGATGGTAAAACGTTCACTGCCAATGTATGTTACTACTAATTAAATATTTTAAAGTTAAATTTTCCACTATTTTTAATATTATTTTTCCTGCTTTCCTAAAATTAAGAGTTCCGCTCGAATGGTTACACGACTAAACGCCTCTGAAAAGTATAAAGTACAAGGCTTTGTCAGTTCATCGCCTAAATGTGCATTTTAGGCCTTAATAAACCCATCTGCTTTGAACAATGTATCCCATACCTGGCCGGGTATCGCTAATATTGGTTGCACTTTTTGTGCAATACTTTGAGCGAGCCCTCCTCCTGCCCTGTGAAGCGTACGCCTCAAACTCCCCGCGGGGTTCGAACAAAGACTACAGTAGTTCGCTACTAGATTCTATTTTGCATTTCGTTTAGCCACGGTAGACCGCATCACAAAGTGGCGCCATTTTGAATGATCCGGTCTCATTAGGTCTGCCGTTATTAGACGACTATTAGGGACACCCGGACGTTTTGGGGGTTTTATTCCTCCCCCCACGTTTGGTTAATGTTGGAGGACATTTTTAATTGCAGATAGAATTGAATTTCTCGATCACTTTTGTTTGATAATTTTTACAAAATATTTCTTGGGTTAGACCTATATATTACACAGTTTATTAATTTATTTAAAAGGAAGAAAATTCAATTTACCGTTTGTTCATTTAAAATACATTACTCAGCTGTTTTTAACCGTTTATACAGTAATCTGCTGTTTACCTACTCACACATCTAAAGTGGCATGTAGCCTATTATCTCAGTAGCATTTCCATTACGCTTGATTTTATACAATCAAATGTATCTCTTGACAGAATAAAACTTGATCACAGAATCTCACAACTAATACTTTTATTAACTCAAACGCGTTTCAACGACAAGTCGTCATCTTCAGTGATGCACGAGGTACAATAGTCAAACTAAAACTACTCAATTGATACAATACTCAATTCTATTTTCAAGTTGTATTCTATAAAGTGATATACTGTATTATCTTCTCTCAATTTAATCTCAATATTTATGTATAAACGTATCTCTAATTTTAGGTTATGTTGTTCAGTAGTCAGAATGGTTATTTAAAGTTATTTGATTAAAATGAAGAAAATCATTCCACTGTTTACCAATTTAAAACTCACTGCTCAGCTGTTTTTAACCGCTTATGCAATAAACAGCTGTTTACGTACCCTAAAACATTTAAACTGCCATGTAGGCTACTACTATCTGAGTGGTATTTCCATTACGGTTGATTTTATATGAAACTAACAGCCCGATCCGGCTTTGCACGAATAGACAAATCAAAGTTAAATGTACATTAACAAAAAAATATATTATATCAATAAATATATTACATTATGTATTTCTTATGGGAATTTATAGTAAGTTTGACCCCCCAAACCTCCCCTAAACTTTCGAATTTTTTTAAACCCTTTCTTAGCGAGCACCTAGGGCCCTAGAGGAAGCTGCATACCAAATTTCATCCTAATCCGTTCAGTAGTTTTAGAGAAATCGTGATTCAGTAACTTTGACCCCACAAACCCCCCCTACAATTTCGAATTTTTTTAAAACCTTTCTTAGTGAACACCTATGGCCCTAGAGGAAGCTACATACCAAATGTTGTTCCAATCCTTTCAATAGTTTCTGAGAAATAGTGATCAGTGAGTCGGTAGATTTGGCTTTTATATATAGATAATAAATTATAGGGTATATTATCTAACATTTTTAGGTTAGGTTGTTGTTCAGGAATCAGGCTTTTTCGTTTGACCTTTATTAAAATCGTGTAATTTCGTCAATTTATAAATTTGACTAAACGGAAGAAAATTATATTTTTTATTTGCAAATTCAAAATACACAGCTCAGCTGATTTCCACTGCTTATACAAGAATTAGCTGTTTTCCTACAATAAAACACTTAAACCGGCATGTAGGCCACTATCATTAAGAATGATTTTACGTGAAACAATGTGTCTCCAATTGTAGTAGGTTGTGGTTTAGGAGTCAGGATGGTTCTTCTTAACCTTAATTAAAACTGCTATGTTAATTCGCCAACTTAATAATATGTTTTAGACACTTAATATTATTCAAAATCTTCGCTTTATAGTTTAAAAAATGACCCACACACCTCAAATTTGCCTTTTGCGCGACTAGGATTTCAGGAAAAAATTGGTTCGATTCGTTAGAGCGGTTTCAATTGTAAGAGATGAGATATTATTATTATTGTATTGCTTTACAAAGTGCATTACAGCTTTCGGTTCCGTTTACAAGTTTGAAACCAAACTTACAAGTAATTGCCCTCCCCCCCGCCACAACTACCCCATTGTGGGTTAGGACAGTAATGTCTTAGGATGTGTTACTTGTTGCTTTCTGACCACAGAATGTCCTGTATTACCTCCCACCCCTTCGTCTCGAGCCCACATCAACGACCGCAAATACGACTTGTAGTTGGCTTTCTCAAAACAAGTATGTTCAGATTCAACAAGAGATTTAACGAAATTTCAAACTTTGAGTATAGACATTAAACGTGTGTACGTTGACGGCAAGGGTTCCGTGTTGTCACGAAAAAGTTGATTATTGAATTGTAAACTACTATAGGCGACCACGTCCAAAAATTTTTTATACATGTGTGTATAGCAAAGTATATAGTTTTCTTGTTGCTGGGGGTGAATCGGATTTACCGTCACGCGTTTCACCATGCTTTTTGTGAAACGCTCCTAAAGTGTTTTTGTGAAACGCTCTGTATTACATCTGTTTGAAAAAAGTTTTGGTCTTTCCGAGATTCGAACCAGCCGACTTCATTACCATAAACTAGCGCTTTAGCCGGTTAGGATACAATCTCATTGCTAATTTAGAATATTTGAGTTGGATATATTAGTGTAAACGATTGTCCTACATCATAGGTTTAATCTGATAAAAATAAATGTTCACACAATGGGTCTGTTGAATAAAAAATAAGTAAAAGCTTTTAGCATTTTTTAGTCTTAGCTTTAGCTTTCACTATTAAGTCAAAGCTTTTAGTCTTTGCATTTGGTTAGAGTGAGGTGAATAACCTTTAGCTAAGGCTAGTTATCAAAAGCTGGAAAATTTTAGCCAAAGCTTAAAATCTGTCATATGTTGTTTGAAACAATTTAAAACAGCTGTTGCAGTTTGAGGATTGCTGTTATTAGAACTCATTAAATAGCCTAGTACAAAATTAATAGCTCTGCCGATGAAGAAAATATCACAACAAACGAAAGTTTAAATAAAAAAGAAATGTTTTTTTAAATTTATTGGTTTACTTGCATTTTTATTATGCCTATTTAGTATTAAATAATTAAAGATTTCAAATTAATTTGCATTTTTGTACAAAATCACAAGTTGGATTTCATGATGTAGGCCTACCCTGACCTGTTCCCTTACCTAAACCCAGATAATAATAATATAAACTCTTGCTATTGTTATCTCTGCCTATTATAAACCTAACCTGTCAGAGCTTCAACATTTTAAGCAAACTATGATGAACTCTAATGAACAATCAGGAATTACATCGTCAGAAATTCGTCAGAAATTCCTTACCAAACAAAATGAAGGCATGTTAAAGAAGGAAGGCAGAGTAATAACAGATTTAACCATAAATCAACTTCAACGGAATTTGATTTTGGATCAGTTAAAACTGACAAAGCTGCAAATTGAGCAATCAGAAAATTAACAATAATTGCATTTCTGCGCCAAAAAATGAGTAATGCAGTTCCAATTGTAGAAATGAACCCGGACGAATTTTCACTTCTGTAGGTCTATAGTAAATAAATAACATATTTTAAAGTAAATTTAAATTAAAATAAAACAAATGTAGGCCTATGTGTGTTCATTCTTCCCAATTTGGATATTTATTCTAATAGTTTTTAGTATGAACTCACATAAGTTATTCTATAACCTATTGTTTTTTTGCTCGAATTGGCATAAATGCATCCATTTAAATGTCAAGGTAACAATTTTAAGTCACCAGGATGGCATACTGAAATATATTCAAGCTTGCACTAAATATTTTTAGCTTTGGCTACATTTTATTCACTTTATTTTAAGCTTTAGCTAGGAATTAGTCAAAGCTTAAAATTATTAGACAAAGCTTTTAGTACTAGCTATTGCTTACTTTTATTCACACTATTTTAAGTAATGACTTAAAATTTTTAGTTTATAGCTTTCGCTTATTTTTTATTCAACATACCCAATGTATAGTTTAATTACTAATATACCTCTGAAATGGACATTTTGCTTCCTCATTTTTATGTAATAATGCATCAGAAATACTTCAAATTAAAAGGAGAACCAACACGTGTTTCTTGAATTTATTTAAATTCATTACCATAGCAACCAATAAAATAAAATAACAGATAGAACAGTTGATTCGAATGTATAATCTTTAATAATTTTAGGTTAGGCCTAGACTGATGAATAAAAAAATGTTTCTGAAATGAATTTACATTCGTTACGATAACAACCAATTGAATAAAATTACAGGTAAACAGTTGATTCAGATGTCCACCTTAATAACACAATACAATTTTAATTATGGCCTAGGCTGGAAGTTTACACTTCTCCCGAAGTTTACACTTAAGCAAACAATTACATTTTTGTTTGTAGTTTGTCCTTTTTGCTATGAACCTCTATGCAAAATTTCAACTTAAAATTCATGTTTTAAGGAAAAATTGACATGCTATCAAAAAGTAAAACGAATGATTTATAACAATTTAAGGACTTTCAGACAGTTTGGATTGTTTTTGGCCTAGGAAAATATACCTAAAAGTATTGGTACAAACTTCTAAAATATCTTGTATTTTAAAGATAAAAGCAAATTTGTAAAACTAAGCTCTTAGACGAAGATTTTTTTCAGAACATTACTTTTATTTCATTCACCGAGACAAATGTACAATCACCGATATCCAATACACACTGGACTGTTTTCCGAATCAATAGAATGATTATACCGCGTTCGCATGCAACGTCCAAGGATGCAACAAGAACACTCCGGGGTGGGCGAGTTTTGCTAAGGGCTGAGGGGGTGAGTCTTTAATCCAATTACAATAAAGTAATATCCCTCACCCTCGCGTAGCGTCTCTATCAGCCAAACTACCCCGCTACCCCGACTGTCTTATTTCCTTCCTTAAAGGTAATGAAAATAAATAGGCACAATGAAATACAATACTGGCATTCAATTAGAAAGAATTGTTTCATGACGTTACTGAATAAAAGTGGGAGAGCGGGAGTTAAAGCGGGGGAATGGATATGAAAAGTTTTGGAGATTTTAATACCGCGAGTAAAGGCGGAAGTGGCCTTTCTGGTATTCGTAACGTATAGTTTGTCCTTTTACGGTTGAAGAACGGCTGATCAAATTTTAACTTTTTAAATTTCCCTTTATCACTATAATCACTCGCACTACAACTCGGTCTGGGACTTAAAATCCTTCAAAGTTCGCCTCCACCTGCCTTCATCATATTCCAACGTCCTCCAGTTCTCACACGATTTGCATCCTTGTCCACGCGTTACATCCCTTTTAACCCTTCAGCTCATTATGACGTATAATGGACGTCAATGCATTTTAGTCTAACTGTGCTATGACGAACTCTGTACGTCCATTCAGCTTATAAGCAAGTCAAACACTGTTTGCTTTATTTCCGCCCTCTTACCGAAAATGTCTGATTATGCGTTAGTTCTTTAAGTAATCCGTTTAAGATGCAACATAAATATGATCGGAAAGACATTTGATCAAATTCGGTACAGCCGTTTATTAGAAACGTTTATTTTTATCAACGCATGCGCAGTATGACCGTTTAATAATAACAAGATCATTTTTGATTTTGTTTAAACCAAAGCTATAACTACTCAAAGTTTTGCATAAACATTGAGATATTTTTTAAACAAAATAACCAAACACCTGATAACGTTTACAAAAATTAGGGTATAACTGTCATTTAAAAAATACGAAATAAAGGTTTCAATTTCGGATTTAAGGTTTGAATGCGATTACGTGTACACGTTTCAACTAATAAAATAATAGTTTTGGTCAGCACGATCTCCGCGTAGGCGTCGGATGACGTCACCGACCTATGAGTGGCATTATAAACCTGTCGTCGAGAAATGCCAATAATCGTCTCCAGTGGCATTAAGCGTAGTACTCTATGTCTTTATTACTGCACGGACATACTGAGGCGACATTGACTTCTTTAATGTCAACCACATCCGTGAGGAGCTCGCTGACTCCGTCTTAATTCACAATACAGTCAGTAGTTTACTGATATCGATTGATAAAGCTTCTTGTTGATAATTTTGTAAAAAAGCTGACTATATACAGCTCTCAGTTTTAAAATCACAATATTTCGTTCCCCAGGGGGGGAGGGGGGGGGGGGGTTGATTCTTTCTTGCCTTTGCCTTATGACTTTTAATTCGAGCCTGTTTATGTAACAGTTTAGGGCCTAACAAAACAGGTTTATTTGCAATTAGTCAAACAGGACGTTAAGTGAACATGTGTGGCCACTGTAAATTGGACACGATATTTCGAAAAAGATCTCATTTTTTACAAAACAAATTTATTTTAGCTGTTGTATTTTTTTTCACTGATATCTCTAGACTGTTCATTAAAATATTTTTATGATTTTAATTTTTTTAATTTCATAGTGTTACTGATATCATAAACTTAATTTATAAACGTGAGCGGTGCTTGCAAAGTGGTAGGCGTGCGAAGCACGCAAGGGTCCCTATTTGTATTGATTTGTTGAAGCTGATAACCTTTTAATCAGCTGTTATTTTTAGGATGAACTGTTTCTGATATCGTTAACTGCAATAATACATGTGGGTTTTTTTTCTCTTTATTAAAGTTTTCCTGTAAAAGTAATATTGTTGGGTGATTTGTGCAAATATTTTAATTTAGCACAAAAAACGTTACAGGTCTTGTAATCTTTAAAAATTAGTGTTTTTAGAACAATCAAAATGTATTTGTTCACACGATTTAAAAACTCTTAAAAACCAAATACGAACATTCATTAGAGAATCTTAAAAAATATCACTCTAACGCATTCTGGACATTCTCGAAAACAAATTAAAACGACAACAATGCCTCCTGCCGGCAAAAGGTGGAACTAAACTCTATACAGTCCATTACGGCTCAAACAAAGCTCCGAACTCGGGTATCAAATTAGTGTGGCTTAATTGAATACAGAGAAATTAAACAACGCCCAAACGAAAATCAATTTCACAGGATTTCAGCTTCCTTTTGGTAAATAAGTACAGCATTTACATACAATGGAGGTCTTAATAACGCGTCTTGTGTTGGGGTTGTTGTCCCAGAACGTGCGGCCATTGTGGACCGTTTCAACAATACGAGGCTTGCTGTAACACTATTCAGTGTATGTTTGAACAGGTCTTGAAGGTTGATTGTAGCGTCGCGATCTCCCTTTTACAAGTTTGTGATGGAGTGTTAAACGAAACTAACCAAACCAGCGCTGGATTACCACAATAGAGTAACCTAACATTTCCTGCTGTAGAAATTGCAATAGAAATAAACCTAACCTTTCGTGTGAAATTACAAAATAAAATAATTTAACCTAACCTTTTCTGACTTAGTTCAAACCTAACCTAACCTTTTCTGTTGTAGAAATTGCAATACAAATAAACCTAATCTTTCGTATGATCTTATAGAATAAAATTATCTAACCTTACATTTTCTGACTTAGTTAATAAATATCCTAACCTTTTCTGTAAAAAAAGAAAATTCACTTAACCTGACGTTGATTTAAGTACGTTTATACACTAAGTATAACTCGTCTTACGTTTCCCCCAGTAGGATTTTTAATGAAATGAACCTAAACAAAATCACAAACTAACCTAACCTTTACTGCAATATAGTTATAAATCTGTCTACAACTAAACTTTTCTGTAAAATCAACCTAACATTTCCTGCAGAATAGGTAACAAAACCCTTTATATAACCTCAGAAACATAACTTTGTAGTACCATTATAAACTAAATCTGACTTCACCTAACCTTTTCCGCCAAAGCACTTTCAATACAAATAACCTAACCTTTACCGTAAGATATATCAATGAAAATAAAGTAATTTGACCGACTCAACCTAATTTTTTCTGGAATGCAGTTATAAAGTGAATCTAATTTTACCTAAACTTTCATACATTAGGATTACCAATAAAAATAAACCTAACCATTATTGTAAAAAACCTAACAACATTTTCTGGAATACAATTATAAAGTGAATTAAAAAGTACCTAACATTCCTAAAATATATAATAACTTGTCTTTTAATAAAAAATAAACGTGACATTTATAGTAAAATAGATACCAATAAAAATTTACCTAACAAGACTGATTCAACCTAACCTTTACTGGAAAGCAAGAACTATAAAGTGTATCTAATTTTACCTAACCTTTCCTACGGTATGATTTTCAATAAAAATAAAACTAACCATTATTAATTGTAAGTAGCTATACAAAACCTAACCTGACATTAAACTTAATGTGTGATAAGCTAGGCCTATATTTCGCCCATTTCCTGCAATATGGCATAAATTAAAATCCAAACTAACCATTTTGCTGTAAAATAAAATAATTATCAAAGAAAATTTATATAACTTAACTTAGGTTAAGAATACGATTATAAATTAATTTTGATCTCACCCAACCTTTCAATAAAAGAAATCTATAATTTTCTGTAAATAGCTATAAAGCAAAAGTAATCTAACTTAATACAACTATAAAGTGGATTAATTTGGAACTAAATTTACTTAACATTTCCTACAATAGGACCTGAAAACAGTAAAAAACACTAAAAGTGTAAAATAGCTATAAATCAAAAATCTCTATATAACCTGACAATCATAACATAATCTTGTAATAGGCTACGATAAACTAAATATGACTTAACCTAATCTATCCCGCTAAAGAACTTTAATACAAATAAACATAATCTTTACTGTATCTTTAAAATCTAACCTAACTTGTCCAACTCAATCTAACCTAACTGGAGTATATCAATAAACCAATTTTATAACCTTTCCTACAATAGTATTTTTAAGAAAAATAAAATTTTTGCCGCAAAATATTACAAACAGTTGACCTAACCTAGCGTAACTTTTACCTTTTTTTGTAACACGATTGCACCATCGCTTCAATATAATTTACAATTTACTTAACCTAACCTTTCCTGCTGCAAGACATTATTGAAATAAAGAACCTAACCTTCCCTGTAGCACAATTATCGAAAATTAACTCAAGCATTCTCAAAACAGGAAACCAACTATCCAACATCTCACAAAGCGATCAAAGAAGTTGTTTTACTTGAGAAAATATCCACCGGGAGAGAGGATAAATACAAAAATACGAAGAAGAAGAAAAATCGCGCGAAGGGTACAATTAATTGAAGCCACCCCTGTAACAAGCGCAAACCCTATGTTTACATGATTAATTAAGTCACAGAAAATTACAAAGTATTTCCATCTTCTCATTATTTTAGCGAGCTCAGTTTTATTACAAGTCGGAATTAATTCCCCGGCTCCTGTTTCATTCCTTCTGATGGGTCTTCAACACTTTTTTTACGTCTTATTATTGCAGCCGAATAAAAGGGGAGAATTCCTCGGGTCCGACATTCGGAACAGGAAATTGACGTCTTTTTTTAATAAACTGTCAGGGAATTTGTTTAGACTTAATGAGCCGTTCCCTCTTCCAGGATTAACGGAAAGGACTCCTGCCTCATTTGCTGTTTGTACTTTTTTTCTCTTTCTTTAATATCGGCAGATTATAAAACAATCTTTTCACCCCACGAAGTTATAGCTTGAGACGGTAAATTTGATGAAGGAATAATACAGGAACAAGTGAGCAGCCTTGAGGAAATCCAACGGTTTTGTTAATAGAAAGATATGTATTTGATTACTTCAGTTTGCTGAACGTAACTAAAAAAAAGAATAACATAAAAGTTCACGTTTAGTTTTTACGATACATCTTAAAAACGTACTCGTCGATTTTTATGACGCTTTGAAATTGTTGTCCTGTTAACATTGGCTATAGTTCGCCATGGTTATTGAAAAAGTGAAAACGTTTTAAAAATTGATCTTAAAGATTACAAAAAGAGCGTTTGTTGTGATTAATTGTCAAACGTGTTTCTACGAGTAATTTGCCATCATCAGAGACAACTACAAGATGTTCTTCTTTTTTAGATCGCAAAACTACCTCATCCTTACCGTAGTATATTAAAAAATGTAAAATGATAACTGTTATAATATCTACATATTTATAAAAAAAACGTATGCTATTAAAATTATAACTATTTTGAAATATACAGGGTGTCCTGTTTTGACTGCCCGAAACTGTACGGAGTTACTTGTCACATAAAAACAAGCAAATAATACAACATAACATGAGTCTTTTCTCGATCTGTTTCTGTCTGTCCGTCTGTATGTGATTTTCACAAATACCTTAATATCTCAGAAACGGTTTAGGACATAATCATGAAACTGTACGGATATTGATCTAAATAGGGTACGTTTGACTCAAAACGTTTGTTTTCCTGCAACAATCCGTTTAAAAATGGCGGCAATTGAAAGTTTTTAATGTCAAATATCTAGAAAAATATAAATTTGGCAAAAAAAGTAGTCTCTAAATTTTTAGGCTATTTTAAGACAAATACAACGATATGTCGTTCTTCATAATTGAGTCATAAAATAACGGAGATACCTCAAATTTAGTGGTCGAATGTGGGGCTGTTTAGTACTAATTTATTAATGTGACCGCCTTTAACGTCCGTACTGCAAATATTCGACTCCTAAACCTGAGTTTTAATGGATAGGCCTATATAGTTGGATTTGTCTTGCAATACCCTAAACATTTGTGACTTTACATTGTTTTTTCTAGATATTTAACATTGAAAATTTTCAACTGCCGCCATTTTGAAACGGATTGTTGCAGGAAAACAATTTTTTAAGGTAAAATTTACCATATTTAGATCAATATTCATACAAAGTTTCATGAGTATATCTTAAATCGTTTCTGATATATTAAGGTATTTGTGAAAATCACATACAGACGGGCAGACAGAAAATAGACCCAGATAGGACACATTATGTTATATTGTATTATTAGCTTGTTTTTAGCTGACACATAACCCCGTCAAGTTTCGGACAGTCGAAGCTGGACACCCTCATAAAAGCGTTGTTTACAGTAATGCTTATTTCTGGAATAAAACTGGGCCGATTTTAATAATTCTATCGTATAAATAAATATTGAGCTTGACTTGTGAGAAGATATACTTGATAGAATAAACTTTGAACACCATATCTCACAACTAATACGTTTATCAACTCAAACGCGTTTCAACTACAAAGCAGCCATCTTCAGTGATACACGAGCTACAATAGTCAAACTACAGTATAACTCATTGTAGCTCGTGCATAACTAAAGATGGCGGCTTTGTAGTTGAAACGAGTTGTAGTTGAGTTAATAAACGTAGTAGTTGTGAAATTTTGTGTTCAAAGTTTATTCTATCAATTCTATCGTAGTTATGTATGTTTCAAAAATAATTCCCACTGATCCAATTTTCTCACTGAAAATTCAAATCGCTACGAATCGTTCTTAAAAAGTAGGTCAGTTTTAAAGTCCGCTAATTTCTGAAAGGCAGTTCTTTTAATAATGTTTTGCATTTCACTCACAACGCGTTCTCCAACCACAAGGGTTGGCGTGCGAAGCACGCAAGGTGTGCACTTAGTAGTACAATAATATGTAATATATTTTTTGACGTTAGTGATGATGACTGCTTTCTAGACGAAACCGTTTACACAGACCATTTCATAGTAACCAAGCTTCGTTAAATCCACCCCGCAAACTGCCTTATCATTTATCGTCGAGTACAAACCTATCCGTTTTTAATGACGTTAAAATCCCCAATAATCTATCGGCCATATTGTTTCGATAAACCCACTCCCGTTACTAAATATATACTATAGTATTGTTTGTTCGGTGAAACCTATTATTGGATTAGCGAAATATTGACTTTTCGCTTGTAAATGCGACGCTCTTACTATTTCAAATGCAATAATTCACCTGCCAGAGTGCCCTGATAAGATAGTCAAAGTCGTATATTGAAGCCATCAATCATTCGACAGATACAGATGAGGATATGCGGGAGGTGGTTTTTAGTTTTACTTGAAAATCGATTAGTAAATGCATCGAACCGAACAGTCGACCTTGAGAAACTCGGTGGACCCGGCCACCATCTTGAATCTCAACTCTCATAAGAGTAATGTTAAACGTGTAACAGGATTACTGGAGTAATAATTATCAGAAATTTTTTCTGAACTAGGGGGGAACCCCTGCGTGATCCGCACGCCAATCCCTTTGGAACCTTCTATACATATAATCAAGTTATATATATTTTTTTTATAATAAAGGTGTAGGATTAATAATAACCCCAATGCTAAGGTGGTAATTAATGTTAAACGTTTAAATCAAATTATTTCGTATATTTTATAATAACAGTTATAGAACTAGCAAGGCTCAGGTCTACACTTTAATGAAACCTAACCTAAAAGTTAGAAATACAAATAATTGCTTCAAAGTTTTAAATCGGCTGTTAATGGAAATATTAGAGCAAACAGCTGTTTTATTATTCAATTGGTTGCTATGGTAATGAATGTAAATACATGTGTTGATTCAACAGTCTAGGCCTAACCTAAGAATTTTTCCCACTAAATTTACAAATATCGAAATAAAAATGTTTTTATTAAAAAGAATTACAACCTATTTTACTCAGAGATAATGTAGCTTTTTATTAGTAAAACTATTTTTTCAATCGTTTAAGTAGTTCCAGAGATTACCCCTACATAAAAACAAATGCTACTTTATTTTATATTAGTATAGATGTGTCATTTTAAAGGTTAGGACAGTCCGAATGTGGATATAATTTAGTTTTTAAAATTTGTTTTTAACTAAATTTGTTCTTTGACTTCACTCGAAATCTAAGTTTGCGATGTTTTGTCTTATTCAATGTCGGAAATTACAAATTATTTTCAATCTTACCTCATTTGAAGTTTAACTACCTTTCAAATAAAGTTAATTTCAACAAATTTGGTAATTTATGGAGAAAAATCTGTTTATTGTGGAATCATGTACGCGCCAAATTTGTGTTCCTACTCGATAGAGTGAGGTCTTGTTTCCTATTGGCCGACAGCCATGTTAATCCTAAATTCTTATCTGTTTATAAGCTATTAGTTATATCTTTTTGCACGTAATAACAGAATACACCTTTTAAGAAGAAACACAATTTTTATTATTTCATTTCAATATAAATATCAAACTGTAACAACTATTCAAAATTAACTTAGTTGAAACAGCTACGGTACGAAACCCTTGTGGTTTGTCCCAAACTTGCACTTTTTCGTTTTTAATGAATTTCTATTAAATAGGAATGTATTTGTAAACAGCATTTTTAGAAATAAATACATGAAAACTTTTTGTATTGTTTCACAAATCTTTATTGTGCCGTGCCGACCTAGGTTTCGGTTCGGTTCCATTATTTATAATGGAATTTCACCAAGAACCAACGGTCGTTAGTATAAATAGCATTTTTAGGTTTATTAAAACTGTTAAGGGTTTTCTTAATAGATGCATTGTGCAAAAGTCCAGTTTTGGGTAACGGTTGGAATATCTATTTCAATTAATTATATTATTAAAACAGCTATAAAAGCGAGAATTCTCTTTTGGATAAATTTTGAAAAAGATCTAGACCTACACACAAACTAGAGGTGGGCGTTATTTAACGTAACAGGAAAAATAATATTATTATTGCGTTGCAGACTATTACCACGTTAATACGTTACGTAGGACATCCTATTATTTTTGTAACGTCAAGCGATAACGTAGGGAAGGAGACTGACGAACGTTCCAGAGAGGTGTTAATTCCAGTCTTGCATCAAGTAATCATAACTTCAACGTTACATTACAAAATAATACCATGCCAAAAATAACACCTTGACAAAAATAATACCTTGACAAAAATAATACCCTTTGAGAAAACGGCCAGCAGATTACTTTCTTCGCTTGCGTTAATACGTTACAATATTAACAGATGCATCAACTTACACACAGTTTACACATTATTAAACCCGAATAAACAGGATGTTTGGTGTGAGATTCCAGGAAATATTTCTTGTCCTTCCCGATGTCTGTATTCATTTAATAAAAGAATCCATTACACATAGTAGCTTATATGCAGAAATGCAAATTGACAAAATAATTACTGCTGACATAAAATATTAAAAAAATAAAACTGCTTTATAGAACTATCCTTCCCTAGGCCTTAGGTAATAGTTGAATTTAAACAATTATTATTGACACTGTGCAATTTAATTTAGTCTAAAACTTTAACGTAAAAAATATGTTTTTTTTAAATTTTTGTCATCAGTAATTACTCTAGGTTTACATTTGATTTCTCATAATTTGTATGTTATATATTTATTTAAATTTAATTATTTTGACAATTTTAATTGCATTTTGTTAGTAAAGATTTTCTTTGAAACATTTAACTTAAAGCAGCAGACAGCAGAAGAAATTACTTGAGAATCTTGGTAACTTTTTAACATAAAGTGATCTCGCTTGGAACCCTTACATTAAATGAATAATATATTTTTAATGTTTATTTTAATTTGAAGCTGAGTATTTAAATTTTGAGAATTACTCTAAGTATCAATAATAACTTTTGAGTATCAATAATTACTCTAAGTTTAAATCTTATTATTACTTTTATATTACATATTTATTTATTTACAGGTATCTAATCATTCTGAAAATGTTAGTTTTAATGTATTTTGTTAATAAAAGCGTTTCTTGGAATATTCAAGTAACGCTGCAGACAATATTAGGTACTTGAGAATATCGGTAACATTTCACTAAGTAATCTCGTCTGCAACGAAATACTAAATGAATAAATAATACACCTTGCTAAAACTGTCTACTAGTAACTTGCCCGCAACGCAACATCATAAAAAAATTACCAAATTAATAGTTCAGTAATTTCGTCTGCAACGTTATATCAAATAACACCTCGGCAGTTTCCCACCACCTATTAATACGTTACAAATTTAATACGTTATTTCAACCTATTACCAAGACGCCGTGGAACGTTGCAGACTATTACCACAATGTAACGGTAATTCCCATCTCTAACACAAACCCTTTCCCCACTTCACAGTATAAAATACAAACCAAGACACTACATAAAGGTAATTAAAAAGAAACCGTCTATCAGCACACTCTATCGGACGTGTCATTGTACTAAACATCTTTTAATTACACCAAATATAAAACCGCGCTAAAACCTTCAAGTATCCAAGTGCTTGTTTCCTGAGATTCGCTTTGTCTTACCACCGATAGGGGCGCCACTATCGATAAGGCATTGTTTTAAACCAACCGTTGAACAAAAGGACTTAGGATTATTGTTTTTATAAAAAGCTTTGTCTTCTCGATCGCAGGGATATATTGAATCGGTCACGATCTCCCTTCGAGTGGTAGCACTGATCGCGATGACAACCTACTAAACAATCACACGCAGACAATGCGTTTCTCTGATTAGATATTAATTGTTTCAAGGTTGGCATTGTTGGTAACAATAGTTTGTATGCTTTTGTTTTTAAGAAGGTCTGACGGTAAACAATGAGTTCAAGATATTGGAGGCACTGGTTTGTTTGCCCGTTTATAGCTACAAAGATTT
>JAGFPH010000236.1:672757-692660 GCA_018207615.1 Philaenus spumarius | reverse complement strand
ACATTCTTTCCCAATTTAACATAACCTAACCTGTTCCGTCGCAATTTGACGTAATATATTTTATACTTACATAATGTATTATAACTTGTTTCCTAATTTCCTACTCTATACTAACCTAATCTAGCCTATTATATCCTAATTTAACATATGTTATTCCAATCTGCCACAACCTAACCTGATGTAGCATAATTTAACCTAATCTATGTTACCCTAACATAACCCAACACATTCTACTCTAATGTAACATTACCATGAATGTGTGCATTTAAAAGTTAGTAAATGCGCATATTTGTAGTCTTAGGAATTTGTAGTAAAGTGAACATTTCTTAAAAATGAATAGTGAAGTGTGACAGCGATTATAAGTTTAGGCGATTCGTAACTGTCTTAACGCAGTAGATCCTTAACCTGAACGAAGCCGGTCACAGCTGATTATATATTTACGACCAGTGTTACAGCGAAGCTCTCAGTTTAGAATAACACAGTTGTTTTAGACCGTCGCCCCCTTACATCGCCTCCGATCAACTACATACGATGTCTGATACAATCCGACTGCCGTTCCCCTCTTCATTGACAACTTTGTTAGGACATGTCACTAAATTCATTATGATTTCTGATTGCTCGGGACCGCAATATAACCTAAAAGCTCGTGTGAACTTCCATTAAACCCCCCCCCCTCCCCCACTTCTACAAATTGACTATAAAAGAATCACTGTAAATGTTCACTCCCTATTTTCGTCGGTAATTGATTTTGTCCGGTTTTTTTGTTGGTCCGTCTGGCGAAATGTAATATTAAAATACGACGGACAAATGAAGTAAATAAAACCTTTCGGAGTTCCACCCTTCCCTCTTGGCGGGGAATTAATATTAAAATGTAGCCTGTAGAAGGCCGGTCTGGTAGTTTCTATATTTTCTTTGATCGTTAGATTCAAGAGATGAGGGTTATTGTTTTATTGGCCGTATTGTTTCGAGTTTTAACACGGGTATACTACAATCTCTTTGCGGGTCTAGATAATAGATACGTAGGTAACACACGCGTAATTTGAAATCTTTTAAAAATGAAGTTATAAAATTATATTGAAAAAAATATACATATCAACTCAAATCCTCTCCATTTAGACAAATTTATTGGTTGATGTCGTTCTTCGTATGCATCTATTTATCTACAGATTAAGATAAGTTAGGTTAAAATAGTTTCACTTTGGTCAGAGTATAAACAACTAGGATATAAGATTAGGTTAGAATTGCTTGTTTGTTAGGTTAGGTTACATATTATGTAATGTTAGGACAGATTAGGTTAGATTAGAATATATATTAGGATATACTAACAGGTTATGTTACATTAAGATAGAATAGGTTAGGTTAGGTGAGGATATACATAATATACTAATATGAACTAGTGTACATAATAAATCAAACGCTTTTTAATGAGTTATAAGAGTGTAACTGATCACCGTAGATCAAAAGCGTTTTGGAGAAATTATGTTTGTTTTATTATTAATATAAGTCATGGTTGGCCTCCTGAAGTAATACTTTAACGCGATCCCAGGGGTCGTCTTATTAGGACAACGGCGGTGGTTTAGTGATAATGACCCGCACTTTTAAAGGTACTTGTCCTTGGAATTGGCAGTTTGCTTGCTCCGTCGCAAAAAAAGCACAAGATCTAGGTTATCTATACTTATAAAAACCAAATACCATTGACTCATCACAGTTTCTCCAAAACCACGAGGCCTACAAACATTAAATTTGGCACTAATACTCTTTATAGGCTCTACACGCACACTAAGAAAGGGTTTCCGAAAATTCGAAATTTTAGGGGGGGGGGTTTGGGGGAGGTTTTGGGGGTCAAAGTTACTAAATCGAGATTTATCAAAACTTACCGAACGGATTGGAATGAAATTTGATATGCAGCTTACTCTAGGGCAATAGGTGCTCGCTAAGAAAGGGTTTAAAAAAAATCGAAATTTTTGGGGGGGGTTTGGGGGGGGGGGGGGTCAAAGTTACTAAAAATCCCCATATGAAATACATAGTGTAATATATTTATTGATATAATATATTTTTTGTTAATATACATTTAACTTTGATTTGTCTATCCGTGCAAAGCCGGGTCGGGCAAGCTAGTGTTAGTAGGCCTATATAATAGGTTATGTTAGATTAGTATAGAATATGTAAATAGGATACGTTATGTTAAATTAAGGTAGAATAGGGAAGTTTATGTTGAATTGAAGTATAATATATGTTTGATTATGTTAGATTAGGATAGAATATTTAACTATTTTTTTAAAGATATTTTTTATTGTGGACTAGAATAGGTTATGTTATGTTAGATTTGTATAGATTAGGTTATGTTATGTTAGATTAGTATAGAATAGGTTAGGTTAGGTTAGATTACCATGGAATAGATTAGGTTATGTTAGATTAGGATTGAATAGGTCGATTATGTTAAATTAAGGTAGAATAGATAACTTTATATTGAATTGAAATTTAATACGTTAGGTTATGTTAGATTGTGATAGAATATGTTAGGTCTTGTTAAGTTAGAATTGAATAGGTTAGTTTATGCTAGATTAGTATAATGTTAAATTAAGATAGAATATGTAAGTTTACGTCGAAGTGCAATGTAATATGTTATACCATGTTAGGTTATGATAGAATCTTGATTGATAGATTGATATGTTATGTTATTATAGAATAGATTAGGTCACTTTGGTATAGAATAGGTCAGGTTATGTTAGTATAGAACGGGTTAATTTAGGTTACCAAAAATCAACGAAATACCTTTTTGTAAAAGACTTATTATTACAACAGAATGGATTCGTGAATATTAATTTACCTTTTCGTGTGGTACAGAATGACCGAATCTCAGACGAAAAATGTATCTTTAAGCTGTCTAAATTCTGTGCTAAATCTCTCTTAACTAAAACAATTCGAAAACAAAAGACAATTTAACTTGTTACAAACCCTATTGAACAGGTATACAATGAAGTGACTGATTAACTGTGTATCGCACGATCAGTTCACGTTAAAGTTAAACGAAACTAACCAAGTGTTTCGCGAAGTTACAAAGACAAATAATGAAACCCAGTAATAAATACCCATCGGTTACAACGTCCCGAGTAAATCTGGCATGTAATGAACAAGTACTGTAATTATTGTCACCAGATGTTCATTGGAACGTGGAAGAAAAATCTGCCGCCATTTGTCGAGGGGTTGATGAAAAGCGTCAAAGGGATGGAGTACTTCTGCTTCGTCGCCTACGTACACAGGGGATGTTTATCTGACCTAGAGAGGGTAAGATTCTGTTCGGAGACAGTTTACACAGTCGAGGTGCTGGGCTAAACTGCTACTTTAGAATCACAGTTGGAACTGTTACTTTGTGGTTGTGATTTGTTTAACGGTTCCACGATTGCTAGAAATATTGGGGGTGATTTAAATATGAGAAGAAGAAAATATGACGATAATTAAGCATATTTTCGGGTAATGAGTTATGGTCTTACTGGAGAAGACACTGCGTGCTTCGCACGCCAATCCTCCGCGTCCACATGCGTTGATACAAGTGTGGGATAAGTCATAAACTTAAAAATAACATTCAGACTACAGTTTATGATATACACTATTTTAAAATTCTGTTCGGAGACAGTTTACGTTAGAATTACACAGTCGCGTTGCTGTTGGAACTGCTACTTTAGAATCACAGTTGGAACTGTCACTTTGTATAGTCGTGATTTGTTTAACAGTTCCACGTTTGTTAGAAATGTCGAGGGTGATTTGAATAAGGAGAAAGTATGAAGATAATTTGAAGCATATTTTTGGGCAATGAGTTATGGCCTTACTAAAGAAGACGTTGCGTGCTTCGCACGCACGCCGACACGGCCTCCACACGAGTTAATACAGGTGTAGGATTATTCATAACCTTAAAACTAACATTCAGACTACGTTTTATGAAATACACGATTTGAAAAAAGGGAGGAGGGTAAGATTCTGTTCGGAAACAGTTTATGTTAGAATTACAGTCGCGTTGCTGTTGGAACTGTTAGTCTACTTTATAATCACAGTTGCAACTGTTACTTTGTAGTTGTAATTTGTTTAACAGTTCCACGTTTGTTAGATTTATTGAGGATGATCTAAATAAGGAGAAAGTATAAGGATAATTTTAAAGTGTATTTTTGGGCAATGCGTTATGGTCTTACTGTAGAGGATCACTGCGTGTTTTGCACGCTAACCCAGGCCTCCACACGCTTTAATACATGTGTAGGATACGTCATAACCTTAAAACAGAACTTATACATGATTTAAAAAACCAGCATTATTTATGCCTAAACAAAAACTAACCTACAAATTATAAAATAAGCTTTCAATGAAAACGCCGCTGAGTGATAGAACACGTGGCCAGAAACAGCTGATTATTAAACCAACAAAAATCTGCTTGGTTGAAATTGATTAGATATTACCTTTGTTTGACGTGACTAGTCATAGGTGTTTAGGTCGACTTGTTTCGGAGCCGTAACGTCATCAGATTGTAATCTCCCAGAATTGTTTGTATGTGTTTCGTGTAAAGTGTATTTATTTTAATGTTCGACTATCTCTTCCTCTTCTGCGTGATTACGATCTGATGATGGAGATGCGGCCCCGAAACATGCCAGAAAGTACTATTTTCGATGAGTTTTTTTTTATTAAAGCTTTCCTTCTATAACCATTTTTGTGCTACTATAAAAATATAGATTTTTCGTATATTTTACGTAATTAACAAAATCATCGAAACCTTGGATATGTAGCGAGAAAATTATGACAGAGAAAACGTTAAAACATTTGTATATTATTAATAAAGCATATCTTTCTAACTTTTACTCCTTTGTCACTAAAACTCGGCGTCGTATCGTCTACCGTAATACAATCGAACCCGTAGAACAATACCCTCGCAATATCCTAGGGGCGTACATAACCTCAAAATGCCAACAGTTAAACATTCGAATCCCGGCTGTAACACGATTAACCCCCATGATGACCCCCATCCACCCTCATCCCCCTTAAGCTCATCGTATTACGCGGGTTAATTACCAAAAAATCACAACCCAGAGAAAACAATCACAAACGCACTGAATCAATGTCAACGAGACGCGGGAACAAATCGCCGCGACATTCTTCTGCAGATTAGAGCGAATTAAATGAATTTAGGCAGCCGAGCGGAAGCTCCAAAGCCTCTCGGGGATTAGGCTCCACGTTTATTTATGGAATTTTCATGCCGACTTGGGTTTTGGGCGGAGTAAAAAACCTTCGAAGGTTATGTTTCCTTTCGTCGATATAGGTTTTGTGATGGTTTTATGAAACAGATGCGAAGGGACTTAAGAGAGGCTTTCTAACCTAAATGTTGAAAAATATAAAATTAAAAATTAAATAATTTATTTTTATTCAGGAATGCTTGCTGATTGTTTTTTATAATCAATTTATGCGCAAAGTGAAGAATTAACTTATAAAAATCCTTAGAAAATCAATGCTGGATATATAAAATAAATAATTTCAAGTAGGTGAGTGATTTAAACTTTCATTGATGAATTCAGTGCTGGATGTATAAAATGTATTATTTAAAGTAGTTGAGTAATTTAAACTTTTATTGTTGAATTCAATGCTGGATATATAAAATATGTGATTTAAAGTAGGTGAGTGATTTAAACTTTCATTGATGAATAATTCAATGCTGGATATATAAAATGTATTATTTAAAGTAGGTGATGGATTTAAATTTTCATTGATGAATTTAATGCTGGATGTATAAAATATATTACTTAAAGTAGGTGAGTGATTTAAACTTTCATTGATGAATTCAAAACTGGATAAATAACATTTATTATTTAAAGTAGGTGAAGGATTTAAACTTTCATTGTTGAATTCAATGCTGGATGTATAAAATATATTACTTAAAGTAGGTGAGGGATTTAAACTTTCATTGATGAATTCAAAACTGGATAAATAACATTTATTATTTAAAGTAGGTGAAGGATTTAAACTTTCATTGTTGAATTCAATGCTGGGTGTATAAAATATTACTTAAAGCAGGTGAGTGATTTAAACTTTCATTGATGAATTCAAAACTGGATAAATAACATTTATTATTTAAAGTAGGTGAGGGATTTAAACTTTCATTGTTGAATTCAATGCTGGATGTATAAAATGTATTATTTAAAGTAATTGAAGGATTTAAACTTTCATTGATGAATTCAATGCTGGATGTATAAAATATATTACTTAAAGTAGGTGAGTGATTTAAACTTTCGTTGATGAATTCAATGCTGGATATATACAATTTATAATTTAAAGTGGGTGAGTTATTTAAATTTTCATTGTTAAAAATCAATGCTGTTTATATAAAAAATATATTTAAAGTAGGTGAGTGATTTTCCAAGAAAAAAGGGAACAATAAACATATACAGAGTTGTTTTATACATGTTAAAGATTCCCTACTGAAAAGCACACATGAATGAAATTAGCCCCACATCTTCATCCCTCCGATGTCAGTTAAACTTCTAAATCTTCTTTAACGATCCAAACAATTCCGTCCGTTTTAATTGAAACATAAATTATTCATTACTGTGTTTGTACCTCATATTGTAACACTCGCATAAATTTCATGTATCTATTAATGAATAATTTCAAGTTGGGGAAAGAGTCTTAGCATTGTGCGGTGGAAACTTATGTGTTTTCCGAGGCTTAAAACTTGGTTAATTCCCTTCGAGTAAAAGGGTTGTATCTTAGTATATGGAAGGGGGTGTGAAGGGGTTATTAAAATGTCGCAAAAGGTTTATTGCATTGTTGGTGGTCTTATACTTACACAGTTTCAAGATAGATGGCGCCTCTGCAATTATTACCCGCTTGGAAAGGGTTAGGTTAGTTTGAAGATTTATATTTGCGTTTCTCATAATTTTGTAAAGAAATCGTCGGTGTGAACTTTGCTTAAAGGGTTTTATTAAATTTATGTTAATTCTTGTGCGCATACTTGTAATAATAAGAGCGTGGTGAAATCTTAAATGGAAGTTCGGTAATTCAATTTCTATCTAGGAAAGTTCAAATCACTCGTCTACTTTAAATCATTTTTATTATAACACACACCATTGATTGCCTATCGAGGAAAGTTTAGATCACTCGCTTACTTTAAATTATTTTCAGTTTACCACCGATCATTAATTTTCAATTTTAAAAGTTTGAACTACTTACCTACTTTAAATAATTTTATTTTAAATACTCATCATTGATTTTTTATATACGAAAGTTTAAATCATTCGCCTACTTTAAATCATTTGTAATATGCTACTCAACATTGATTTTTCTATCTAGGAAAGTTTAAATCACTCGCCTACTTTAAACCATTTATAATTTCAATCCTATACAGTCCAACAACGATTTTGTAATTATTGTTATTACCTCATAATTCCTCAATTTGTATTTAACAATATTTATATTCCAAAAAGGTAGAGGGCGTAAATACAGAAAAATATTTTTTTTATTTCTTTTAATTATTATTATTTTAATATTACCATTTAATTTCCCGCCTTCTTCATTTCGTTAATCTTACTCCCGCTTTTCTCTGTTTGTCCTTTTACTGCATTTATCATCTTCGATTTTCTCTTCTTTAACAGCGCCATCCATTCCACTACTTTAATAACGTATGCACCGACACCGCAACCATTTAACATTTGAAGGGAATTGTCGTTCCACTGCGGGAAAATTACGTGTTATAAATTTACTTCAGAATGACGTTAATGAAATTTCAGACGTGTTTTTCACCCCCTCGTAACTAAGGTTAGATGAATGGCCTTTGTTTCAACATAAAGGCCCGAACGACTTATTAAATATGATTCAGGTTTCTAAGTTATTGAAAAGTTATCGCGTCCTGAAGGCGGTTCGAGGTTTCCTTTGAAGATCTTCGACTTCGCGAAGTCGATCCTACATTATTAAAACGTTTTTGGATCCTTAATAGTTAATTTATGTGTAATAATTGGTTTGTTCAACCCGGCATCCTATATTGTATGAACATTTGAGGTCATTATCTTTAACTTAGCTGTCATCCTTCATCCGATTGTTTTGACAGTTGCACCATCCAATAAGGAATCAAAAGGGCTACAAAAAGGTGTCTTGGAATTTTTGTTAAAATGTACGGTTTTTGAGTAATTTAGGTTTGAAATTTTCAAAAAGCCGCCATTTTAAAACGCACGATTGGGATTTAATTGCTTATTTTGCTTGAGATAGATCATTGTTTGGTTAAACTTCATGCCAAGTTTTAACTCAATTAGTCGAACCGTTCTCTAGATATGAATTATTTTGTACAAAAAACAAAATGGCGGATATCTGGAAAACTAAACGTCTTAGGACATACCTTCGTATGTACTTTTTTCTTCCGTTTTATATGATGAATCATATCCCAAAGTCCTGAAAGGTTTTCCTTGCGTCCTGTATAACAGTCACATTAAACGTAAAGAAACTAATTGCAGATTTTCAAATGCACCCATCACATTGATGCAATATTTTCTCAATTGAAATTCATTCATAATTACTTAGACTTTTACCGATATCTCGATCATTTTGATATCTTGAAAATTGTCAAAATTATAGGCCGAGTATGACTGACAAAAATATATATTACACGACATTTCCCCAGATCCTGTATACCTTCCTACCATAGAAACAAAGCCAATCAATTATGCCTATTGAATTTAATATTTCAGACAACCTCTTCTGTTCCGTATTGAACAAATCACCGCGTTCCACGTACAACGCGTTTAACGATTCGCCTACTTTATTTGTGTATTCAAATTAGAAGTAACAAATACTCCACTACACCGATGTTAATGTAAATACTCGGGCTTAATGTTGGCTTTCATTTACATTTTTGTATTTCAAAAGTCCCGTTCAATCACGGCCCACGAAGGGGAAACTCGCATGAAGGGTCAGTTAACCAGAAAACGCTTGAGTTTTTATTGTCAGGGCGTCAAAAAATTGCGCTGCATCATCAATGTAGCGGCCACACTCGCACTTAATTGTTTTTAATTTCACAAATCTGCAGTTTGCGAGCGGGTATCTTGTGGAACGGACGGGATTTAGGCAAGTGCTTTTAACACGAATGGGTCGAGAGGGTGGAAATATTCGCTTGTTAACTTTATGGGATGGGTATTTAAAAATGTTTTGCTTACGTTAGGAGAAAATATTATATGGGTCATTCGCGGTACTTACACAACTACTTTATACTTTTGTATTTATAACGCGGTTTCTACATATTTACATGCCATCTTCAGGTACAAAAACAAATTTATTCATTAGTTAAAATTAAAATGTTTTTAACTTGAGCTCATTAATACAACAACTACAATCTACTGAAAACGCATTATTTGACTCTTTTCAGAGATGTTCCATCTCCTATGGTAATCTGTGAGGTGCACCGAGGAGTTCCATAGTGATTCTAGAAGATGGAATGTATCCGAAACGCGTCAACCTACCTATTTCATAAGATAACGTTAAGATTGACGGAAGAGTGAATGTATGTAGATCCTTGCCGGTTTACAAAAACCTCTCATTCACGCAAAGTAGCGCATGGCCCTACTGTTCATGCGTCATAATCCAGGATCCGGCTACCCCAACCACCCAAAGTGCCTCTGTCCTAATCATTCGTATTTTCGATGAAAATGTCAGAGAATGCTATAATATGTTTGCATGTACTTCCCCGCGGGGACTGGTGAGCGAAACGAGCAGGGGTTGAAGCACTCTAGTAATTATTAGAATATTAAAAAATTTTCCGTTACACAGCACAGAATTAACAGTTTACGGTTTTCAGTCAGGAAGATGGCGTTTTCAAGTCGAAACCTAAAATACAAAACATAATAAGTGTAAAAAGTAAAATGCGTGTAAAAATAATGCAAAGGTAGTATATATTTTAAGAAAATCGTAAAACACTAAAGTTAAGACGTTACGTCTTTAATTAAATAATTTATTTCACTAATATAAATTTAAACTCGGCTATGGTATTTTTTATCAGAAACGCGGCAGCGTTCCGTCCATCCAATTACTGAAACGGCCATCTGCTACACTCACCACGAGCCCGAAACAACAATGTTTCCAAATTGGTCCCTTTTCGAATCGAAACCGTGATAAAAGTACATCCCCCGCGTACAAGGTCAAAAGAACCGAGGGAGCAAAATAATCATCCCCCGGAGTACAATGCGGGGATTTGTAACAGATCTTTTTCCAAGAGGGTGTAAAAGCAGGTAAACCATCCCTGGCGTGAATCGTATCTCACGCGACGTAACGCGCGTAATCCCAGAACTATGATTTGAAAGACAGTTTCTGGTCGGATAGGTTGACGAGCAGTTCGGTTAGGCGAGGGTGCCATATGGTGGCACTTAGCACTATGCGCCAATCTTAGCGAATGTTAGATAGTTCTATTGTTCGGAATCCTTTTAGGCCGTTTCGCCTGCTTTAAAGCGTTGGAAATCTTTTTACGCTACGTCGCCTACTTTAAAGTGTCGTAAATCCTTTTGTGATTCGCCTACTTTAAAGTGTTTCTTTTCTGAAGTATTTTTTTTAGCTACTGTTCCAGAACACATTTTTTCGTTGTACGGGGTTTCTATATAATTCGGATGTATAACATAAGGTTGTCAATCACTGACGTAGGAAAACTACCCAATCTGGACCAAACGTCCATCCAGCGTCAAATTTAATTGAAATGTTGACTAGTTCGTAAACAACCTTCCTAATTTTAATAAACGGTACCAGATAACTGCCACATATTTTTTCTCAGTTGAAACTTTATACCTTCCCAAGAGTAGCATAGGAGGTGGTTATTTAAAATTGCAAAAGTAGGAAAATGTTACCATGGAAAATATTAGATGCATGTAACACAAATCCATATTATATTATATTACTATCAGTATTATTATTTCAACTATTCGATTGATTTCGAACAAATTTGCACCAAACATGTCAATTAGGCCTGTATAGGTATACGAAAATAGGTTTTGAAAATTTTTGAAAAACAACCCCCTTTTTGGCCAAAAATCCACTAAAATCCGTTGTTATTATTATTACCTAAACGAGAATTTTTAGAAAGATGCGGTTTTTTGCATATGGTAGGCTACATTAAGGGCTACAAATAAGAAAAATTTTATCAAAATCGTTAGAGCCGTTTTTGAGATATTTGGATTTTTCTCGTTTTTTGGCTATTTGTGGGGGGTAAAACCCCTTAAAAATTAAAAATTTGAAAAAATGAAAAACTCGTGGAGGTATTCCAGAACTACACCTACGTACTAAATTTCATCAAAATCGGACTGTTGGTATGGTCTCCAGCTCTGTACACATCCTAACAGACACACAGATACACGGACAGACATCACAAAAAAAAAAAAAAAAAAAACACTTTTTTAGGTTCAGAAAAACAAATAATTCCACTAAAAATATTTTTGGGTTCAGGGAGCACCAACACAGATAATTCTACTAAATATTTGTAGTTCAGGGAGCACCAAAACAGATAATTCCACTAAAATTCAAATTCGAAAATTTTTACGAAAACAATACTTTTTCCATATACTACGTATAGGGTGGAGAAAGTAAAAATGTATAATTTCAATCCATAAAATAATAATAATAAAATTTGCTACTTTTTGTCGGATTTAACAAAACCAAATATAACTTACAGTTAAGTTGTTAGCAAATAATTTTCTCTCGGGCCTTTTCTCTACCCCGATTCACTTGTCGCCCTATCGATCCGTCGCTATCAGTCGTTTCAGCAAATATTAATCCATCAATTTACTATCAACAGTTGAAGTGGTGGATCCGAGTAGCATCTGTGACTATTCACACGGTAGGCGAAACCCGCAGATTAGATACGGAACATTTTAAACACAGATTTTGTGCATCTGTGTAACGTGTGGAAAGTTATCTGTTTACTTTGTAAGTCACATGCTTTTATAGGATTTCGGATAGCTAAGTCAGCAACATGTGGAAATGCAGGTGGATTGTTTTACGACGGGTAAAGATACAGTACGACGGCATTACTGTTGGTAATCCACCTGTCTGAAACGAGAGTCGGGCGAGTGCATCTCTGCTCCTACTAAACAGAGATCGGGTGTTGTATAATTTTTAAGGTATTTTAAAGTAAGGTGTTCTAAGATAAAGGTCCTAAACTTATTAGACCCACAGTTTTTTTAGCGAATTTCCATAGGAAAAATGAGCTATTGCAGTGGCCCTTATGGTGAGACCCAAAGGACAGAGTAGCAAATGACCACCGATCATGGTCCCCAGAACACGTTTTGGGGTGTCATCAAAATTCATATATATATATTTATTTATATATATATATGTGTGTTAGCATTCTAGCGGCCGCATTTTAAGTCCGATTTGGTCCAAATTTGGTACACGTGTTGGTTGTCTATGTCGCTCAGACGAGTTCGTTAGATAAAAGAATCCAACAACCGTAAGTACGTTTTTTGACCGGAAGTAACAATTTTTTGAGATTTTTACTACGAGAATTAAATTTTTTTACAGTTTTTTCTAAAAATATAAATGTAGGATGCTATTATGCACATTTTGTTTTTTTACGCGACTTTTTAGCTCGCTTGGTTCCCCAAAATCGACCAAAACGTAAAATACCATAAAAGTACCCGGTTCGAAGCTAAGTGGTGCAAACTCGCGAGGCCACTAGGAGGAAACAAATTCTACTAATATATTGCGTACACACAGACAGCTGTTCAACGCCTTCGTGAATAGATCTATTTCCTAAATTGTTGGTTGAAACTCTAAAACATAGGCATATAAACTTAATTTTGGAAATTTGCTCAACTCACGTCAGCGGTCCAGCAGCGTGGTCGAATTATTTTAAATATGTATTTTAAAGTAAGGCGTTCTAAGATAAAGGTCTTAAACTTATTAGACCCACAGCTTTTTTAGCGAATTTCCACAGGAAAGATGAGCTATTGCAGCGACCCTTATGGTGAGACCCAAGGTCGGGAGTAATAAATGAGCACCGATCATGTACGCTACGTTTGCAATAAAGAAAAGAAACTAAACACTTTGAACAAAATGAAAGAAACAGAAGATAGAAAATATACGTGAAAAATATTTATAAATCTTACAGAAGGTGGTTGGTGAAATATAAACACTAACACTTATAAAACGACATTTAAACACCAGAAACTAGGAACATCTACCCCATTTCCACTCCTATTCCCCCTCCCTGCACCCTCGCCGCTCCCGCTCAAGTCAGCATCGCATCTCATATGTAGAACGTTAAGAACCGATGTTGAAACTAACGGTGTGAGAACGAGATGAGAACGTGACGAGAACCACTCAAGTCAGCAACGCATCTCAGATGTAGTAGCCTACCGTTGAAGCCTATGTCGAAACCGGTGCGAATGAGACGAGAACGAGCAGTACCCTGTATATAGGAGCAAGGATAAACAACAAATTGTCATATACGCTTTATACACATTTAACTAAGGTTAACTACCAATTGAACGAACACATTCTCGTTCCGCCTCATCCCGTCTGAAGTCAGCAACGCATCTCAGATGTAGGCCCATTAGAGCTCATGTTAACAAGTCCCTAGATAAAATGATTTCCTTTATACACTACCAGCTGACCCGTACGGCGTTGCCCGTGGTGGTTGGTATTTTCAGTCTTTTTAACGTAATTGTATTCTTTTTAAGTGTTCAGTCAGTGAGTGGTATTTGGCTTTTATATATATATAGATCTTAATTAATAAAAGCACTATTGTCATAATAATAAAAGATCTGAAATTATGATTTTAGTAACTTTGATTCCCCCAAACCCCTCTTAAAATTTCGAAATTTTTCATACCCTTTCTTAGTGAGCACCTATGGCCCTAGAGGAAGCTACATACCAAATATCATTCCAATCTGTTCGGTAATTTTGGAGAAATCGTGATTTAGTAATTTTTACTCCCCAAATCCCCCTAAAATTTCCAATTTTTTAAAACCCTTTTTTAGTGAACACTTGTGGCCCTAGAGGAAGCTACATACCAAATTTCATTCCAATCCGTTTGGTAGTTTTGAAGAAATCGTGATTTAATAACTTTGATCCCCCCAAACCCCGCTAAAATTTCGAATTTTTTCAATCCCTTTCTTAGTGACCATCTATGGCCCTAGAGGAAGCTACATACCAAATTTCATTTCAATCCGTTCGGTAGTTTTTGAGAAATCGTGATGAGTGGGTCAGTCAGTGAGTGAGTGAGTGGTATTTCGCTTTTATATATATAGATAACACATTGTTATATATTTTATCACACGTCGGAAGTCGGTTCTTATTACGTCATCAAAAACAAGATGTTTGTCGCAACTCTTCGCAATAAACGTAGTCCCATAAGAGCCCATACTAGCGCTACCGGCACGGAATGTCTACTACCCAAGAAAACGTAAACAAATAGAACACTACCCCTGTAAAAAGACTATTGAACTTATTTGGCAAGATATCCATGAGAAAATACCTAAATTCTGAAAAAAACTACATTTTGTCGGGTAGGCCTACCTGGCAGAATATTTACGTAAAGAGAAACCCCCCTCCGCCTAAACGATACAATTCGTACAATTCGTTGGCATAACGAATGTTTACCCACCACATAAATAAGGCGAATTATAATTTTTTCTGTACTGTTACCAATTAGGTTGTTTCGTATAACAGAATTGCAACTACAAAAAAAAAAAAGATAATGCATTTTCCTCGCTCTAACTTTGCCATTTTGGTTTGAATCAAACGACCCGCCATTTTGTGTAAAATTGAAAAATGAAAATATCAGTGTCTGGGACATAATACAAGGACCCTTCCACTAAAATTTCATCTATTTAGAAGCATATTAACTACCATTTTATCAAGGTGGGAAAAACCCATATACTTATATACCGTTAATCGGTATAACTCCGCCATTTTGAATCCGATCGAAAAACAAAAAAAGTATATCTGAAGAATCCTACTAGGACCCTTTCACCAAAAAATCAGCAATTTTGAAGCATATTTACTACCACTTATCAATCCGGGAATAAAACAGATATATATATATATAAAGTAATTTTCAAATTGGGTCGAGTGTAATAGCTCTTATTTTCTTCGAAAATTCGGCTAAAAAACACTTTTTACACAATTGTATTGTAGATCGTGGACCGGTGGAGAGCTTTTTAAAAATTAACAAACGCATACCTCAAGAACAGCGGTAACGTAACCTTATCAAATTAAACGGCCCAGCGCTTTTGTACAATTAAAAATCAATTAAACTCGAAACGCAAATTGTTTTTTAATTTTAATCAAAAACGTTTTAATTTTTTTGTTCACTCCGCTAAGAAAAGGGAAAATTACAAAAACTAGATTTGTCTTGGTTGAACTGTTCCTCAAGGCTTCTATTAAACCCTTTAAATAAAACAGGTGTAATTCTGTGCGTAGAGGGTGGCGCGGGGGCGGAGGGGTGGAAAGACTTAATAATGTTCTGCAAAATGAAGAAACTTCAGTCGGCCCTCATTAAAACCTTGGGTAGGGGTTGAAATCCGTCATTAATTAGGAATAATATTGTTTTGAGTACGGATAACACTTTCCTGTGGGGACGTTCTGGAAACCCTTGGGTAGGTCTAATAATTACAACGGCGCTTCTTGGTTCGTTTTGAATTTCATTTTCCGTACGATCTTAAACTTTACCACTGTCTTGTATGCATACGGAAAGGTGCAAGAATATGGGATAGAACAGGATATTCCACATTTCATGAAGTAGTAGCGTTTTTAATATACTAATTTCAATTCAGAGATTTTTTAATGGCGCCAAGACCTACCAGCGTGTAGAAAGTTCAACCGAGATTAAATTCACAACGCAAGGTATCAAAATACTATACACCATAACTACCGAACTAACCACCAAACTAATAACCACGGAGGGAATATATTGTGCATTGGTCGTGGATTTTTCTTACTACTGTATATGCCAGTTATTAGACTTAGCAGTTAGAGTGAAGCGTGTAGCGGAAGAAAATCTAACGCCAGTAACTAACTGCGCACCTAAGGTTATCAGACTGGACGGCGTCTTTAAACACTCTACCACTCTATACTTCTCCAAAATTTTGCCAAACGCTGTCAAAGTGATATTGATAACAACGCGTTAACCCTTAAACGTATTAGGTACTTAAAGACCAGAACGCATAACCAGGCTTTTGTGGTAAGAGGGCGGAAATAAAGCAAACAGTGGTTGACTCGCTTTAAACCTGACAGGATATGACATTTTACTACAGTATTTAAGTAAACACCTGATTGGACGTTCATAGTTCGTCATCGTACATTTAGAATTGAAGTTCAGTGTTCGTCATAGCTATATATATGCCTTGAATAAATCATACAGTTTTGTGAAAGTACAGTGCTTTATTACACTTCTTGAACGTGAAACACATTTTTCATAAATTTTTCACAAACATCTGGATTTGCTTCTCTTTTTGTTTAAACTTGATCAACACTTTCGGAAATATTCGACATGGCTTCTTAGTGAAATTCCGAACATTACACGAAGAGCACGCGAGAGTAGATACGGTTTGCCGTTTCCAGGACGATGCACAATCATTGCACGGTCATTGTGCAAACATTGTACAATCTTTGCGCAATCAAATTTTTGGGGTATGAAACATATATTCGGCGAAAAAGCTTAAAAACATTACGGTTTATAAATAGCCTATGTTTGCACAATTTTTTTAGTACTGTACCAGGATATTAGATTAGGAAAAGTCGTACATTAGTATGGGTATTAATTTGTATACTGTGTAACCAGCGCTAGAGGTCACAGGTTAAGTTGATAAACATCTTAATAAATCGAAAACAAATATTTTAAAAATAGTTTCTGTATTCTTATTTATCTAGTTCATCTTAAATTATTTAGGCTATTTAAGACGAAATTATTTGTTGCGTTTCTAAATTTACGTGCTCTGATATATTTGCGCGTGACCGCTTAGAAAATAACAAGACAAAATCAAATGATCTCCACTCCCCACTTGACGGTATGATTGCCAATTTGGCCCCAGATTTTTTCCTTAGTAACATATATTTTTATTTTTTGATTAAAGGTTATAGGAACATACTCAAGTAGGTTTTATAGCTAGGCCAAGTCTCATTGTAATATGCTTTCTCCGATAAGGCATCCCTGAAAGTTTTACCTTCCTACTGTGGAACAAAAAACGAAATTTTGTATAAACTTCAGCTGCGTCGGAGTTACTAAATCGTCGTCCTGTAAACCCTAACCTAAACTAACTATCCTGTGAAGCCGCCACGGAGGTAAACGATGCAATCCCAATACTGTACCTTCTTACTTTACGTTGAAATGGAATTCGTACATTTCCTAAACACCAACTCTAAAGCTGAAAACAATACGCTCTGTACAAGGTCGAATTGTCGAAGCCACACATTGAGATTGTAATTAATCGATTCGGTCGGTTTGACTCGTTCATTACGACTAATCGACACATTTCGACCGTAACCTTGTCCGAGTGAGTCGCACACTTCATTAACTCCGAAACACGAATCGCATCTGATCTCCCCCTTCCTTCTATCCCCACTCTATCACAATTTTTTCTAATACCTCAGATTTTCTAATTTCCTCATATAGTAGATGTTCGTAGTGTTAATACTTTCATAACGATGTTTTTTTTAGCCGTAAGTATTTTATGTTTAACCGGATATTTAACACTGATGTTTGTTCAATTTAAATTTATTTGTTACCAAAATAAATATTTAAAATTACCATTGAAAATACAAATTGCTGGTTTCTTTTGTGTTGTGATGAAGAATTCGCCCTTACGTATGTAAGGTCGATTGCCAAGGGGCTTTCATGTTGTCGTGTATATAGTCAATCTTGAAAAGGCTAGTCGCGTGCTATTGCACCAATAAGACGTTCGAGCGCAACTACAATATACTTTTATACTGGTGTAGGACATATATTTTTTTATTTTCACCAACAAATAAAAGTCCAATGTATCATAAGTAAATAACAAAAGTAGCACCGATGTTTTTAAATGAAAATAGTGATTTCGTCTTGTTTAATAAGCAAATAGCTTAAAGATAAATAGTTAATTTACTATTTTTATAATCTACGAATTGTAGTTAAGATGTTCATGCAGTACTTCCAGTAAATTACAGCACTTTATCTTCAAATTCGACGAATGGTTCGTAAGACTGCAGTTATCTTTATGAGACTGTTTTGTCCTGGTATATACCCTTAACCCCCGTGATCGTTATGACGTACTACGTACGTCCATGCATTTCTTTTCTTACTGCTTGAACACGCACATCGTACGTCCATGCTTTTTGTTTTCTTACTGCCTGAGGACGCACATCGTACGTCCACGCATTTCTTTTCTTACTGCCTGAAGACGCACATCGTACGTCCATGCATTTCTTTTCTTACTGCCTGAAGACGCACATCGTAATTCCATGCATTTCTTTTCTTACTGCCTGAAAACGCACATCGTAATTCCATGCATTTCTTTTCTTACTGCCTGAAGGCGCCCATCGCACGTCCATGCATTTCTTTTCTTACTGCCTGAAGACGCACATTGTAATTCCCAACGTTTTTGCTATACGATCGCCATCCGTCGATTGGTTTTTTACTTAAATACTGTAGTAAAGTTTTCCATCTAAAATTATATAACTCGTCATACTCTGTCAGCTTGGAATCGAGCAAACTACTGTTTGCTTTACTTCCGCCATCTTTTCTCTAACAGCTCGTATTTTTAAGTAACACTTTTTTTGTAAACAGATACGAAACTACTTTTTGACAACGAACATTCATAATTTTGATCAGTTTAAAATAAATTCTTACAACATTTTACACCGAATAGAAACATACAAAAAAATTGTATTTCAATTTCTTTGTTACTCATGTTTACTTCTTTGTACTTCTCTTGGGAAACTTACTCCTTCACCCCCGATTCTCTTTCAAGACACCCTATTGCAGATATACTAATTAAATTTTGAATAAATAATCAGTTATTAAGGATTAATTAGTTAGAGATCGCCGGAAGCTCTGTTACTTTAAGCTTTTTACCCCTTCCCCTGCATCCCCTGTCTCACCCTTTTACCTTTCAATTTCTGATTTTGACAAGTGTGGAATATCGTCTTAGTTTTTATGTAGTATGGTTGGTTGGTGGGGAGGTTTGCTTTCTTAAACCCTGTGCAAAAGTTCCACTTTCTGGTATATACATGGTGTCACACAAACTTTGCGTATGTTGTCCAATGTTAAAATATAAAAAAGGCATATAGCTCAATAACTAACTATACCATTTTTATAAAATATTATTAAATTTCACTTTCAAATTGTGGAAATAAAATACATTTTTTATTGTCAAATTATTTTAAGTAATTTAAGTTTTAAGCAATGCAATAAAATGCATTACACTGATAAGGAATGTGATGTTAATACTGTGCATTGTTAAGTAATGCAATGTAATGTTAATATACTGTTAAGCAATGCAATACACTGTTAATACACCGCTAAGCAATGCAATTAACTTTTAATACGCTTATAAGCTATACAATACACTCTTAATACAATTATTAGCAATGACATATAATGTTATTATACTATTAATAAATGAAACGCAATATTTAATACACTGTTAAGCAATGCAACTTAATGTTAATACACTGTTAAGCAATGCAATTCACTTTTACTATCCTGATAAGTGATGCAATACACTGATAAGCAATGACATATAATGTTATTACACTGTTAACCAATGCAATGCAATATTAATACACTGTTAAGCAATGCATTGTAATGTTAATATACTGTTAAACAATTACACATAATGTTTTGCACTGTCAACTAATGCAGTGCAATATTAATACACTATTAAGCAATGAAATATAATGTTAATTCACTGTTAAGCAATGC
>JAGFPH010000236.1:634834-652637 GCA_018207615.1 Philaenus spumarius | reverse complement strand
TTATTTAGTGGTTTTTGATAAATGATTTTTATTACCAGACTTTTGTTAATTATTTTTGATAAGCTACTTTTATTTAGTGGTTTTTGATAAATGATTTTTATTACGTGACTTTTGTTCGTATTTTTGATAAGCCACTTTTATTTAGTGGTTTTTGATAAATGATTTTTATTACGTGACTTTTGTTCGTTATTTTTGATAAGTCGCTTTTATTACGTGATTTTTGATAAATTATTTTATTACGTGACTTTTGTTCGTTATTTTTGATAAGCCACTTTTATTTATTGGTTTTTGATAGGCCTAAATGATTTTTATTACGTGACTTTTGTTCGTTATTTTTGATAAGTCACTTTTATTTAGTGGTTTTTGATAAATGTCTTTTATTACGTGACTTTTATTACGTGATTTTTGATAAGTCGCTTTTATTACGTGATTTTTGATAAATTACTTTTATTACGTGACTTTTGTTCGTTATTTTTGATAAGTCAGTTTTATTTAGTGGTTTTTGATAAATTATTTTATTACGTGACATTTGTTCGTTATTTTTGATAAGTAAATTTTGTTACGTGATTTTTGATAAATGTCTTTTATTACGTGATTTTTGATAAGTTGCTTTTATTACGTGATTTTTGATAAATTACTTTTATTACGTGACTTTTGTTCGTTATTTTTTATAAGTCACTTTATTTAGTGGTTTTTGATAAATGATTTTTATTACGTGACTTTTGTTCGTTATTTTTTTAAGTAACTTTTGTTACGTGACTTTTGATAAATGTCTTTTATTACGGGACTTTTGTTACGTGATTTTTGATAAGTAACGTTTATTACGTGGCTTTTATTACGTGATTTTTTGTACTTGCTTTTTCTCTAATGCGCGTGTAGAGTGAACTCAAAGCTCATCTTTCGCCCAACACACTCTCATCAGCCCAATACAAACAGTTTACTGCCGAAGACGAAGTCCAGCCTACGGACGGATGGACGATTTACGTGTTCACATAAAATCCATTTTGTCCATGAGGAAAACGTTCCGTTTAATTAAGCCACTATTCCAACAGCAAGTACTCAATAAAATCTTTGTAAATGTTTGTTTTTCTTTATCGCTAAATGTTTCTGCGAGTTTTATTGTTTATATTAATTATAATTTTATTGACAGCAAATTTTTAATTACATATCGACAGTTAATTGGATCCTTATTTTACAGCGTGTTTATTGTGCGATAAACGAAAACTGTCGAGTGGCGCGAATAACGTCCTGTAATTATTGAATTTAGAATTTTGTCCAAAGTTTTCTCAACTGGTTTATTTTGATGGTAATACGGTTTGTTAAAAATTGTCTAATATTTGACCCTACAAGAACGCTATAGCGCGATACATATCTACAAATTTCTACAGACAAAAATGAACAAGCGAAACATAGTTTTTTTTTTAATAGTTAATAGATAATAACGAACGAGGACTCGCCCGTTTAACAATGACAGTTTTGGAGGGCCGACCGTTCCAACAAGCCGTGACGAATTTCGACAAAAATGATTTTCCATTTCGGATCAATGCCTTTGTAATTACACGGTGCACGATGATTTGGCGAAATATTAACAATATAAAGGAAGCAGTGTCAACACATAGGATGTAACGCGTCTAGGAGGCATTGTTTTAGTTTTTAATTTGAAAAGCGAGAATAATTAGAGTAGCTGTCAAAAGTTTCTCGTCCGTAAAATGTGCGGTCTAGATTGTTGTGGTTTAGTAGGCTATAGAATCAGTTCTTGGTTTTTACTGTAAGCAGAGTGGCCTAGTGGATAAGGGCCTCGTACAGTATATTACAGTTGGGAAAACAAAGGCTTGAAGTTAGTTTTTGAGATGCTGTGTGCAGCTCTCCAGAAAAATCGAATTTTTCCGGACCCGATAAGATAACGTAAAAGAGGTCATATTGATTTTTTGCTCCTAATTTGGTCTACTATCGCCCAGGTTTTTAAAAAAAATATTAGCCTATTTGTTTTCTTGCCAGTACATATTTTTATATTGCCATGAAAATTTACAGCTACAAAACGTGTTTTAGTTTAATCAGTACTAGGGGAGACCCCTGCGTGCTCCGCACGCCAAACACCCGATGGAACTTTCTAAAAACATATGTTGTGTTTTATTTATAATAAAGGTGTAGGATTAATAATAACCTCAATACTAAGATAATGTTAAACGTTCAAATCGAATTATTTCGCATATTTTATAACAGCCGGTATAATTATTTAATATTGTTCGTATTTTGAATCCAGCTGTTAATATTGGTTACTCACTATCAGTTACAAAATATATTATCAATAAATATGCCTACTATTAAATTATAATATGTCGCGTATTTTTAATAAGGTGTAACATAGTTTTTTCTTATTTTTAAATTCCATACAGCAAGTTTTTATTGGCTTGTGTGTGTTGAAACATGTGGTGGTTCAGTCTAGGCCTAGCATAATATATTATTTTGTATTAGGCTGGACATCAACTGTTTTATCTGTTATTTTATTCAATTGGTTGCTACGGTAACGAATGTAAATACATTCAAGATATGAGTTGGTACATCATTAGTCTAGGCCTAACCTAAAATTATGATTAATTTATTTTACTTGCCTTAACGGCAACATACATATTTAATTTATGTTTTTGTCCACATTTAATTTTTCGGTAAACGCAATATATGCGATGCATCGTTGAAAGATACATGCCACTAATGATTTTCTCTAAGCCATCTGATCCCTTTGTTACAATTGTCAGCTACAATTATCTGTTCTTATATGCACAATCACGTGTTTTAATAATCAGCTGGTTAGGGATACTTAAAATGATGATAAAATACATTGTAAAGTTCTTTTATTGCATTCTAAATGAAACTATTTAAAAAATGTAAGTAAATTGAAAAACCGCGTATAAAACGGTTCAGTGAAAATCTCAAATGAACTCTTCAAAGAAGTGCAAAGTTGAAATTTTACCCCATGTTAAATTGCAGTAAGAAAACTTTTAATCTGAGTTTTTAAACGGTTACTGACCAGATACCAAAATCTAAGGTAAAATGTGCAAATATAGGGGTTATTCTCTTTCATTTGTCACTACCCGCGTGTAAATCGGTCCAGTGGAAGATTATTTTAGCAACAATTTAACCAGATCGAAGTCCGCACAACTGAAGACGTGAATTGAAGCCGATTATTATTCTTGGGCAGTAAGAGAGTACGGACGATGTTTTCAAAGACAGTAAAACAGTAAGCAATGTGGGAGAGGTATAAACATCTACAGAAGCTCTAAAATAATTGTTTAACATCTGTTCTCGCGTTGTTTACCCGTGCCTATTATTGAGTATGTTAATAGAGATGTTTGTTTGTTTGTTTGTCAGTCAACGGCGAGTCTCGATAGACTGTTTCTAGTTATCGATTTATTTCTTACAGCTTTTTGTTAACAATCGTAAAATCTCATTCAAATTTATGTAACGTGTAAAACAAACAGGACGGCCGTTAGGTAAATAATTGGGTTATTAATACCGTTGTAGTCGGTGGTGTTGCGATTCAATACACTTCGGTTGAGGTTAGTTTTTCATGTTTTATTCCATCACTAAAAATAAGTATTTTCTATAATAGGCCTTTTTAAAATTATTAACCATTTTTTATATATTCATTGGCACATAAAAAATTTGTACACTTATAGGATTTACTCCATCTTAGAAAATTTTGTAAAAAATAAAATTTACGAAATTGATTTGGGATCAATTGTTTAGGCCAAGCACTTTGAAATAACCATTTTTTGTCTCTTGAAATGTTTTCTAAAAACTCTTCCTTTTCGAGATATTAGCAACTTTATGTCGATTTATTTCAACACGTTTAGGGCCGCCATTTTGTTTAGGGTGAACCTTTTGAAGTCGGATTTGCGGCATTGTATTCTACTAAATTAGACCTTTAATTTGATGTACAATTCAACCCACGCTCTCATTTAAGATTTTCTTCTGACTCCTTGTGGGCCGTTCCCCCGAAATGGTAGCCGCTCATTGAAATTGTGGTAAAATAGTGTTTTATGTCCAGTAACAGTGTACCAAGTTATATAGTTCCATATGTAACGGTTAAAAAATTATTAACCCGTTCCGGGACTTTTCACCACCCCTGTATATAAAAATTAATTAATTTTTTTTTAATACTCTTGTAATAAAAATACCCAAATGGTTGCATTATAAGCTACTAAAGATGTGGCAAAAATTTCACCACTGCAGCTTTATCAGTTAAAAAGTTGTATGAAATTTTTGTAAAAAATATCAAAATTGAAAAGTTGCGGGAAATCGCGTTTAAAAGACGCCATTCGTTATTTGAACAGCCATAGAGGGGAATAGCTTGCACAACCAGTATTTGTAGTCAAGGTTTTACTTACATACTGGTGGCGTTGAAAGCCTAATAATAAACATTGTCGTACTTTTTTGAAATTACTTGAAACAAATTTAAAATCTTATTAGTCCAAATATCAAACACTAAGAAGTTCAACTCGACCAAAAGTAGGTTCGTGCATTGCTTTGAATAAATTTTTCACACTGATATAAAGAACTTTTATGCATATGTTATGTTTTTCTTAAACCTTATTAACTGTAAATCAGGAAAAAAAGACAAAATATTTAGTTTTTTTTTTTGGAAAATTGTAATTTTTCAGTAGGGATTCTCCTTAAGTGAAATAATAAATAAATGGAGGACATAAAGTTCCACTTACCTACTTTAAATCATGTATAATATTTTATTAAGCATTTATCTTCGAATCCCTCGCCTACTTTAAATTAATTTAGTTATTTTATTTAGCAGTGATTTTTAACTACTCGCCTACTTTAATCATTTATACTATCCTTCTGAGCATATCCATCGCCTACTTATAACAAGTAATATTTTTCTATTGAGCATTCGTTATTATCAAATCACTCGCCCACTTTAAATCATATTATTCTGATAAGCATTGATTTTTAAATCACTTGCCTACTTTTATCATTTTGTGTTATTCTATTAATTGATATTCGGTCCATCAACAACATGGCAAAATGGACGACTGTCACATGTTCCAATGATGGGGTGCATCAGTATTTTTTGGGCACTCTTCTTGACCCACCATTCAATTTTCATAGTAAATTATATTTTCTTTACATTTTTATAATCTTTAGTTGGTTTATTAGTCTAGTATTTCAATAAAAACATAAATTATAATAAATTTTACTACATTATGAACTGATTAGTTATAGACTACTTATCTAATAATTTTGAGGTTATGTTAATAACTCTATATTATACTATTATTTTGAAAGCTTATTGTATACTTGTGCTTGAATCGCTTGTACATACTAACTAACCTAGTCCAACAACAATGGCGGGTTTATATACGACGTACGCATTGTTTGGCTTAAATAGGTTCAATATCTGATCGTCGTTTTAGCCTATTCCAAACAGGGTTCATTATTCACACGGTCAAATCTGATTCATTAACCTAACACTGATAAATCGCCGGCTAAACCTTTATCCAGATAATACGAGTTTTAATTGGTTCTGGTGTAATGATTGAAAGTATTTCGGGTAAAAATGAATACAAAATAATATTGAGCAAACTATTTTACGTCCCAGATTCACTGAAATTTTCTAATTTAAAATTTACATTAACGATTTAATGTAAAAAAAAAACAGGGTATTAATAACAAATACGATTTGTTTTGTTAACTCTATAAAATTGCTCTATTAATTAAAGACTACAGCATCGTTAATTTGCATTCGATTGTATTTACCAAATTTTATAGCTAAATATTGAACCTTTCATTGACCGAAACTATCAACTCGGTCATACATCTCGCACTTATAACACGTTCACTGCTAAGGACGCACATGTGAGCTTGACACTGAACCCTATGAGAAGCGGCCGACGCACAGTGCATTGCACGCCAACCCCCGTATTGGGAGTATTTTCAATACACAATGCATTGCATGCTTCGCACGCCAACCACGTGTAAAGAGTATTTTCAATCCACAATGCATTACGTGCTTCGCACGCCAATTCCTGTATTGGGAGTATTTTCAATACACAGTGCATTGCGTGCTTTACAGGCCAACCCCCGTATTGGGAGAATTTTCAATACACAAAGCATTGCGTGCTTCGAACGCCAACCCCCGTATCGGCAGTATTTTCAATACACAATGCATTGCGTGCTTCGAACGCCAACCCCCGTATTGGGAGAATTTTCAATACACAGAGCATTGCGTGCTTCGCACGTCAACCCCAGTGTTAAGAATATTTTCAATACAAATTGCATTACGTGCTTCGCACGCCAACCCCCGTATTGGGAGAAATTTCAATACACAAAGCATTGCGTGCTTTGCACGCCAACCCCCGTATTGGAAGAATTTTCAATACACAGAGCATTGCGTGCTTCACACGAAAACCCCCATATTGGGAGTATTTTCAATTCACAATGCATTGCGTGCTTCGCACGCCAACCCCCTTATATGAGTATTTTCAATACATAGTGCATTGCGTGCTTCACACGCCAACCCCCGTATTAGGAGTATTTTCAATACACAATGCATTACGTGCTTCGCACGTCAACCCCCGTATTGGGGTTATTTTCAATACAAAATGCATTGCGTTCTTCGCACGAAAACCCCCTTATGGGAGTATTTTCAAAGCACAATGCATTGTGTGATTCGAACGCCAACCCCAGTGTTAAGAGTATTTTCAATACACAATGCATTACGTGCTTCGCACGCCAATTCCCGTATTGGGAGTATTTTCAATACATAATTCATTGAGTGCTTCGCACGCCGATTTTAAGCCTGTGTGCTATGGACGCACATTTGCGTCCGCTTTAAAATTGTAGTCACTATTGCGTAGAAAGGTTCAAAAATAAAAAAATAAACTAATTTCTACTCATTTAGGCTATAAAGATAAAACATAAAAGGTCAGCTCCTAGCATATTAAATACGAAATTTGCGTAGCAGTGAACGTGTTGATTCCAATAAAACCTAACCTAAAATTGTTGTTGGACGCCATGTAGTAGCTCAGCTGTTATTGTTTACTAACCTATTAATTGTTTCTAACGCCAGTAACTCTCTGCAATTGCACAGCTCTAGGCCGGGAAGGCCCCCAAAGAGGGCACCTGTGGGTCTCAGCTTGGCGGCTACTCACCTGTCGCACCAGCTCAAGAAACACAGACTCGAGAACGGCGACTACTCTGGATACGAAAACGGACATCTTTCTGGTGAGTTGGAAAAACAAGTTATTAAAGTTCCTATTGTAGTATTAGGTTTATAAGTAGCGATACTTTCGCTTGAGATAAACAATGAAATGTTAACCTTTACGTTCCATAAATTAGTGAAAGTTTCATCAAAATGCTTAATAAAGAAACTCCAATTAATGGTGTTTGCATAATAGAACACATCATGTTTATCACTCTCCTCTAGTCAGAAACATATCTCCCGCTTTAATAATTTACGATTTGACATTCTCCAGCTTTATAAGTTTATTCGCCTGCTTATTTTTCGATCAGTACGGATACAATCCCAATTTCCAAATCTCTCGACATTTAAGACGTTACCAAAAATAAACTGTTTTCCACTTAACACATTTTCATCTTCCAACGAACCGAGCACAACCCTTAATAACACTTCAAAAAGTCATTAGTCGTTAGGGTTGCTAATAGATTCGAAAAGGGCTAAGTAATGTTTTATTTTTGTGTGATTGATGTCGAGTGACACGCCCATTCTTCAGGTAAACACTCGCCTCCTTTATAATTGCTGGCAGTCAAACAATCGATATCAAACAGGCTGTGGGCTTCTTTCTCGCTTTGCTTTCACACGCCGTTCAAATATTCACGCAGAGTAAATAATTTCAGTTTAAGTGAGACATGTTTACGCAACTCGTGGAAGTTCACAGCTCGGTTTTTCTTAATGAAAAAACAATCATTAGGGAATTTTTCGGGTAAACAGAAATGACGTTCGAATAACACGAAGTCGGAGCGATTCGAACGGGAATTGTCCACACCTGTTCGTAGTCGTTAAATCTGTAATGAGGAAAATTATGCGGTTGAAAATAACTTTAAAGAATTATCAGGGTGGTCAAATTTAAAACAATTGTTACAAATGTCATGCGACCTTTTGTTTGACTTTGTTGACTTTGTTGTCTCAGGAACTAAAAGTACCTTTTTAATATCATTTTCGCAGTCATCTGCACATTTTAAGGAGTCTTTTTTTCTTACTTTAGGCCTACCAGTCAAAAATATTTCTCCCGCTTTAATATCTTATAATTTGATATTCTCCAGCATTACAAGTCCGTTTTCCTACTTTATTATATATTTTATACGTAATTTAAAGTAAATTAAAAGTTTAAAATTTGATTGAGTGAAATAAAAAAGGTCCGAATTCGTAATTTTCATAGATAATCCTCAGAAATTTAGATAAGAGTAATGTATAACAAACAAACAAAAATGTTTGACTTGGGCGAAGATAGAACAACCTATTGGCTCTAGATGTAACTTATCGTATGAATTATTAAAGGTTACCTGTTTTCCGCTATTTCGCTATTGAGGTTTGCTAACAAACATGTTAAATGGTACAGCGATTTAAAACTAAGGAAGACTCATGCGTGCTCCGCACGCCACCCCTACCTGCTTACACATATTTAATAATTTCTTTTTAATACAGGTGTGTGATTGATTATAACCTCAAATTTAAGATGGCAAATGATATTTATGAAGGGTTGAGAAGCAAAGGGGTACAAGTGACATTTTTTAATAATGGAGTTAAGTGCAGAAACTGGCTCTTCAACACTTTAAAATATTTGTGGCCAGGGAATATAACTGTAAGTCTATCATGTGCTGAGATCTAGTGGCGAAAAAATTATATGATCATGGTTTTACCTGAATTTGATTATAACAGTTTAACTTTAAACTGAGTTTTCTCAAAACTAACTTCACTCACTTATATCCCTTGACTTCTCAGCCCAACATTTAATGTTTTTAATTTAAATCATTAATTTTTTAAATAACAGGAGTTTAATAAAGGTTCAAAAGAACCATCACGACAGAGTTACGTCTAAACTAAAAACTCGAAAATTGAACTGTAAATTGTTTTAAGGAGTTGATAGTGTGGCAGGTATCCGCCACCTTGTAGAGTTAAATAATAACTCGACCACGCAGCTGAACCGCGTAAGTTAGCGAATTTCCAAAATTAAATTTACATGTAGGGTTTCAATCAACTATGAGAAATTGGTATACTCACGAAGGCGCTGAATAACTGCCTTTGTGTACGAAATATATTAGTAGAATTTGTTTGCATCTAAGCCTCCAGCTTCGAACTTGACGATCTTACGGCCTCGAGTTATAGACTGTTTCGCTTTGCTCGCAGCGTACAAACTTGGCCGTCCCGTAGAAGATGCCCCGCGGTAAAAACCCGACGTGGATTTGAACCGGGTACTTTTATTTTATTTTAGTTTTTGTTTGATTTTTGGGGGAACCTAGCAAGCGATAAGGTCGTCTAAAAAATACAAAATGTGCAGAATAATAGTCTAATAATATACTACATTTACTGTTTTAGAAAAAAAAAACCTAAAAATTTTCATTCTAGTGCGAAAATTCTCAAAACTAGTTACTTCCTGTCAAAAAACGTGCTTCTGCTTGTTGGATTTTTTGAAATCGTAAGAGCGACTTAGACAACCAACGTGTGTACCAAATTTGCACAAAATCGGTCTTAAAATGCGGCCGTTAGAGTGTGAACACATATAGGCATAAACATAATATAAATATTTAATGACATCCCTAAACGTGTTCTGAGGACCTGATCGGTGATCATTCACTACTCCCGATCTTAGGACTCATCATAAGGGTCACTGGCAATAACTCATCTTTCCTACGGAAATTCGCTAATAATAACTAGTAAATGAGGAATATCATTGAATAGGCATTCACGCTATCGGTGGTCGTGCTATGTGTGGCTATTGCTAAAAGTTATGCTGAAGTCAGAAGCATAACAAAAATTGAAGGGAAATTGGTTTGGCTTTAACAGAGAAGTAACAGGTAGTCTGTGAGTAAGTGTGTTAGTAGGGGGATATGTCTTATGACTTACATGTTGTACGATTCGGACTAGCTGAGAGATTTGGAACGTTTTAAAACAATTCTTCGTTTCGTCACTTTATCTAAAGGACCTTCCCTTCTCTGACAACGTCTGGAAGCTCGCGAGACAACATCCGAAAGACAGACACGGACATTGCAACCGACAGCCAGGAACCGTCACAATGAAAATGCCGCTGAAAAATTAGCTTACACGAGATTAGGACAACCAGCTGACTTTAATCAGCTGAGCTGTGTGTTTTAAATGGAGAGTTAGACATTTATAGCCATTTCATATTTTAAATCATTTGTATATTTCAGTTTTAATCAGGGCCGACTCCAACAAAACTATAACTCACGCGGTAAAACCTTTTTATAAGAAATTTCGTAATTTTACAAGTATTTACTATCAACAATAAATCCGTCGTATAAACTCTCCACTCTTCGTAATTGACAGCACCCCCTCAGCGCACGTACGCGCGTAACTTTCTACGCGCTTAACACGTCTTTAAGACTTCGACATATGATTGCGCGCTGCTACAATCCCATAACATTTCCCATAAACAGCTGATTGAGTTTGTCCAACTACATAAAACCCGGTCACTTTGTCAGTTTTATAGAAAGCGTTTCAACACTTCGTCGCGATGTTTATTGATAATCGCACGATTGCTGTCAAGGGATCGCCTATTTATGGGAGCTGAATCAGGAGTATACGAAACTGACGGGTTTAAGTTAGTTACTGTTTGTTTTCAATAGATAGCCCCGGTTGTGATTCTTTCAAAGTACAGTACGATTGTTTTAATAGAAGTTTTAGGTTATACTGGTTTGCTTGTAGTATTATTGTTTTTATATTTAGAGTTTATATGAATTAGATTGTACTGTTTGTTTTCAATAGATAGCGCCAGTTGACATTCTTTCTAAATACAGTACGATTGTTTCAATTGAAGTTTTAAGTTATACTGGTTTGCATGTAGTAGGCTAATACTGTTTTCATATTTAGAGTTTAGAGGAATTAGAGATTGTAGTAAAACTTTAAATTAGTTACTTTCTGTTTTCAATAGATAGCGCCAGTTGTGATTCTTTTTAAATACAGTACGATTGTTTTAATTGAAGTTTTAAATTTGTTATACCCTTTCAAAAATCTAAAAATCCTAATTTGAACTCTAATTTACACGAAATTCAACTAATAAATTTGGTGGTACTTTCCCCATCACTTTGAGGCGTCTTTAGAATGATTTGTAATACGTGGTTAGTGGCGCACAGTTTTCTGGATTAAAAAAGTCATACTGCAGATGTAGTTTACTTACAATAAGCGTTTTGCAAATGTGTGAAAAAATTTTGCGTTCTTCTTTAAAAATGATTTAACCCAAAAACAATTGCCCGCATATCCGTTATTTTAAAAAGGCGAGGTACATTTCGCCCAACTTGTACCACTCGGGGCGAAATGGACGGACCCCAAACCAAACCAAATGGACTGTTTATTGGGTTTTCGAATCAATAACACCGCGTTTACAAAGCAAATAACAGGAGTAAATGTTGCCGGCTAACAATATTATCAATAGCAAATGCACAGTAATTACACCATGCACAATGTACAGTACAATCCGATAGTATATTGATAAAGCTAACATTAGGGGTGGTTTGTTAGGGGACGAAGGGGGTGAAAGCATCTGTCAACTGCGCCTCGTCGCAGTGTGAATGCGCTCCGGAAAGTTGAAATCTTAATAGCTTTAAAATCAAATCAAATATGTTTTATCGATTAATGTTCTCGCAAACATAATCCGAAAAGATTACAAGACGAGTAAAAACAAAACAAAGTTAGATTATTTCTTAAAACAAAATAGGATGCCTTGTCCAACAATCTAATTATTACATATTAGGGCTCCAAAAAAATGTCTAGATATTTTTTGTTAAAATGTACGGTTTTTTAATAACTTAGGTTTGTAATTTTCAAACAGACGCCATTTTTAAACGCAAGATTGTATATAACAGCTTAATTTTCATAAAATAGATCATTGTTAGTTTAAACTTCATGATAAGTTTGAACTCAATCGGTCAAACCGTTCTCTAGTTATGAATTATTTTGTAAAAAAACCGAAATTGCGGATATCTGAAAACGAAGTGTTTTGATAAGAATGATATTCTTTATTTTGACCCATAGAACCCCAAAGTTTGGCATTTTGCTTACGGGACACACTGTATAAGTATCTTAAGGAAGGGATACCATATTGAATCTGATTCCCATAAGAACAATCCTACAGAAAATGTAATTTTTCCCCATTAATTCGAGGAATAAATTAAAAAATTTGGTTTCATTTTAAAGTACTGTCATATGCGGATGTTGATTGCTGAATACATTTTCAAAAACTGTTTCATTGTTTTCATAAACGTATGATATAAATAGTAAAAAATAGTAAACTTTATTAATTATATACTCAGTTGCAAAAAGAGATATTGCAAAAAAACCTTAGCAATCAACACCCACAATCTATTTTATTTTAGAAAAAAATACAGCATTAGTTTTTTAACCAAATTATGCTTAAAATTGAAGGTATTGTTAGGTTATTAGCGAATTTCCATAGTAAAAGTGAGCTATTGCAGTGGCCCTTATGGTAAGACCCAAGGTCGGGAGTAGCAAATGAGCACCGATCATGGTCCCTAGAACACGTTTTGGGGTGTCATTAAAATTCAAATATATATATTTTTATATATATGTATGTATATATGTGTTCGCACTCTAGCGGCCGCATTTTAAGTCCGATTTGGTTCAAATTTGGTACACATGTTGGTTGTCTACGTCGCTCGGACGAGTTCGTTAGCCAAAAAAATCCACCAACCGAAAGTACGTTGTTTGACCGGAAGTAATACTATTTTTTGACATTTTTACTACGAGAATGACATTTTTTAGAGTTTTTCTATTTTATGCACATTTTGTTTTTTTACGCGACCTTATAGCTCGCTTGGTTCCCTCAAAATCGATCAAAACGTAAAGTACCATAAAAGTACCCGGTTCGAAGCCCAGTGGTGCAAACTTGCGAGGCCACTAGGCGCAAACAAATTCTACTAATATATTGCGTACACACAGACAGCTTTTCAACACCTTCTTGAGGAGACCTATTTCCCAAATTGTTGGTTGAAACCCTAAAACATAGGCATATAAACTTAATTTTGGAAATTTGCTCAACTCACGTCAGTGGTCCAGCTGCGTGGTCGAATTATTTTAACATTGATATTGGTAGCCAACTTCGCCGTTTTAGGGGCCCGAGCCTTAAGGGATGAATATTTAAGTTTACAAAAAGATCATAAGAATTTCACCAGACCTTGGAAACAGATTCACCTAATAAATTATGTTTGCTACTTGATAATAACGTTCAATTGAGCACCATTCCAACAACTAAGTAAATATTATAATTTAATTGTTTTAAAATACAATTAAAATGATTGAATCACCGGAGAAGGGTGGTTTCGAAGTGCCTTTGTGTTTGTTCGAATGTTGAGCGCTTGTGTAGGCCTAAATTACATTAAAGGTGTACCAAAGTTACATTACCATTTTGGCAGGTATATAGAATGACCAGGAAAAAAGTGTGTTATTACGGTTTAGTTGAAAAACTGTTTAACAGATTTTGATAAAATAATACACATGTTTTGAATACTGTCGTCATGGCAACGTGTAAAGTGTTTCGTCGTGTTTTTTTCTTCAAAAAACAGCTGGAAAAGTAAAAATGAGCCTACGAAGTTTCAAGTGTGTGGCGATAGATATTCACAGATTAAATAGAAATCGCGGACCACAGAAACCAAGACAAGTTTGAATAAAACATATATGCACCATATTTACAAATGACACATTTACAAATGACACCTTTACAAATGATACATTTACAAATGACACATTTACGAATGACACATTACACACACAACACTTAACTATAACACTTAAAATAATTTACGTAAGGTAATTTATTAATAAAAAGTCCAGCAAGGCAATCAATGATAAATAACGAACCACTTGTGTTTAACACACAACCGTACGTACGTTTCGACGACATAGTCATCATCATGTTGCTCGATAATAATAAACGTAGCTTTTAAACTTATTTTTGGTTTTTGTGGATCGTTACATTTTTATTAGTAAACAAAGCTTATAGAGTTTTTGAATCGGTTTGTTTTAGAATTTCCAAAGAGGTTCCTAAAGATATCTGAACCTTTGCAGATATTTTGGATTTTACGATGTTAGAAAAAAAACATTTACCGAGTGGTGTCGTAATGATTTTTTTTACAATTTTAACAGCGCGAAAAATTCTCCTAGCACTTTCTATAAATTTTCTTGTTTTTCTATGGTTTTACGTTTTGCAAAACGGAGGTTTTATGTTTTTTTTTTCAAAATTGTAAAACATTTGTTGAACGAGCTTCCGAATAATTTCCTCGGATTTCAAGAGTTTCCAAAAGGTGCCCAACTATTTTTTAAAGGGCTTTAGTAGTTGGGTGTTTTTTTCAAAAGGGGTTTATCAATTTCTCAAATAGAACTAATAGTTTTCTCCGTAATTATAAACTTTAGCTAAAATGTGATTTGTTAATCATTCTTAAGGCTCTTCTTTACCTTGAAGAAAACTCCTGAGTGTACAGTATGATTTCAATGCAAAAGGCCTGACTCAAGCCGCAAAATCGTTGAAACATGCATTCGTAATACCGTGTTTCGGATTCTATTTATAAATTAATAATCTGGGAAACTGCTTTAAGTTATGAAGAAGGCTTTATATTTTTTACGTGTTAGTTTAAAATATGGAAATTATTGCTTAAAACTCCCAAAAAATGGGTTAAAAATAATCGGTTTTTACTCATTTAAACTGTTGATTAAAAGGAGTTGCCGACGATTTCTTTCATTTATGAGATATAAGACAAAAGCACAAAGCCTTTAAGATATTTCACAACTTTTTAGGTTGAAAAACGGCGTCCGAAACACGGTAGTACGAAGTGCATATTTTTGCTGTTTTACGCAAGGTATAGAAGACCCTTAAGTAAATGAGTAATTTTTTTTAATTTCCATGGAATATTTGTGTAGAAAAACTCTGTCAACGAATTATGAACTAATTGTTCAGAATGTACACAGTAAAAAAAAACATTTTATGAGATGACGGTAACAAATACCTAAACGCAAAGTATTTTTAAAACAGCACTACACAGAATATCCTGTTTTATTCAAATTAAAATACATTAAAACAACAAAATCCAACCTAACCTAACCCGTTCATATTGCTATAAACGTCCTACAGACAGGAATCTCTCTATTTATAATTTCTCAGAGTATTTTATTGCCCCCCACCTGTCACGTCTGCAAAACAAATTACGTTTGTTTTTATCGCTTCGAAGGTTATTTTCATTTTCGGCGTGAATCTCGTTTCGTTTTCCGTCAAAGAATACAAGTTTCGACTTCATCTGAATAAATTTCAGAACGGTCGTTCCGTGCGGTGGCACTTTTAGTTTGATGCGGCGATTCGGACACAAAAGGATTCAAAGTGCGGACGCAGTTGGTACCTGAAATTTACCAGCTGAAAAAATTTCGTAAATGTGTTTAGTAAGTATTTTGCTGAAATTCAGGGGACGTATAAAATCGAAACGTTTAAATTCGAACATATGCACCAGAACATTTTTTGTTGGTTCTTCCTTTTTGTGTTTTTTAATAACGAAATTTTGCAACTTTATGCCATTAATGAAACGTTTTACAAGTAATTTGAACTGAACAGGTTTAAAATGGCGGCCGTGGAAAATGTTAAACCTTACCTAATTCCTACGTAATTTACGATAAATGTTGAACTACCATTTTGATAGTTCCATCAATACCGAGAATAACATTGTTATCTTATTGATTTTCGAAATGGCTGCCGTCTGACAGTTTCAAAATCTCCAAGTCTTTACTAAAACAATAACAAGAGATGTCACATTTTTATGTTTTTACTATGAAAAAAATATTTTCAGTAATTGTCTAGTAACGCCCACCGTTAATTTAGGTCCAAACTATTTTAGTTTCAGTATTATTCGTTGATGTATAATTTACTTTGGGGTTTATTAATTTACTTGTAGATGTACCGTCCCTTGGTCCTTAATATAGGCTCTTAAGGGCCAACGTTTAAGATGCGTTGTTGACTTGAGCGGTGCATCGTCTGATCCCGTTATTTTTCTCGTAGATGCGCGGGTTAGAAGTGGGCACACCCTTCGAGTATAAATATATATGTATAATTATAATGCCAATTAAAAACATAAAACTTTACACAGCTCTATAATGGTTGCTTCTTAAATAGTACGCCAAACTTCTGGAGAGGGTTCCTTACATAATAAAAAATAAAATTTTCCTATAAAAGTTTATCCTAAAATGCTTCGTTTTCCAGATATCCGCCATTTTGTTTTTTTTAATAAAATAACTCACATCTAGAGATATGTTTGACCGTTTGAGTTCGAACTTGGCATGAAGTTTCATCTAACAATGATATAGCCTATCTCAAGAAAAATAAGCGATTATATCAAATCCTGCGTTTAAAAATGGCGGCTATTTGAACATTTCAAACCTAAATCACTCATTACATTTTAACAAATAATGTCAAGACACCTTTTTTGTATACCTTTTGATTCCCTCTCGTATGGTCTAACAGTCAAAACAATCGGATGAAGTGTAATATCTAAGTTAAATAAAATGACAGCAAATGTACATACAATATTATTGTTGTGTTTACTGTGTTGGTATATTATGCTGGGTTGATTAAACCAATTATTAGACATAACTTAACTATTATATATCCTTCATCCAATTGTTTAGATAGTACACTATCTGATAGGGAATCAAAAGGGCCGCATAAAAGGTATCTTAATATATTTTGTTAAAATGTACGGTGTTTGAGTAATTTAGGTTTGAAATGTTCAAACAGCCGCCATTTTGAAAAGCATGATTGGATTTAATCGCTTATATTTCTTGAGACATATCATTGTTAGGTTAAACTTCATGCCTAGTTTGAACTCAATCAGTCAAACATTTCTCTAGAAATGAATTATTTTATAAAAAAATAGCGCATATCTCGATAACGAAGCTTTTTAGGGCACTTGTTCGTAGTAACTATTTTTATTTACTTTTATGTAAGGAACCCACTCCAGAAGTTTGGCGTCCTATTTAAGAAACTCTCTGTATCACACTCACCGACACATCAAAATACCGAAAGTAAACCAAACAACTTCGAGCAGGACATTTAACACACTTGCCGACCTGTTAGTCGCGATAACTGAACTAAATTATAAATGTAAAATATGCGCAACTCATATATGCATATATAACATTTTTAATGAAAATACAAAACGTGTTCTGGGGACCATGATCGGTGCTCATTCACGACTCCCGACCTTAGATCTCACCATAAGGGTCACTGAAATAGCCGACGGAAACTCACTAACAAGGAAATCTTTAATAACAAAAATTAACACAATTCGGTAAAATCACAAAAAGGGTTTCCGCGTCTACTTTAAAAGCGAGCGCAACGAACTAAAATAAAAAGTGAAACAGCGTTTATCGCATTAAGGGAGTCCATCCGTTGTTTCCGCGTCCAGATTCTATTTACACCCTTTCAAGGGATGCTGCGAGAGGGAAATCTAAAACAAAGAGGGTGGAAGGGCGCTGTATCATACAATATGAGATGGAACCATATCTGCGGGTTGTTTTTCAAGGAAATGCGAGCGGGGGGGG
>JAGFPH010000236.1:612833-628042 GCA_018207615.1 Philaenus spumarius | reverse complement strand
ACATGTAATTCAATGTAAATTCCATTTCCTAAACACTTGTACCCAAATCAACAACAACACACCAAATAAATATAACAACATCGTTCTAATTGGCCTAGTATAAATAATTCATAAACATAAACCATTTACTAATGTCAAAAAATAACCTTTTCAAAGTGTTGTCTGAACACGTATCAACGCCGTCTCCCCTTGTTCTCTGTTCTATCGCAATTACGATTAAAATCTTACCAAACTTGTGTGAATTCTTTAATTTTTTCTGGAGTGGCATTTCTAAAAGGCGGGTTCGTCGTTTCACGCATCCCAGTCACGGAGCTTAGGGCGATCCAACGCAGTTACGGAAATGAAAATAGCGTGTTGCTTCGGTTTGATATGTTTTATGGATTTCAAAATTCGCGTGACGTCATTTGCTGTTCGTGACGGTCTAGTTTGGACGGTTTCTGCGTGAAGGCGCCACGTTGGTCGTGGGAGATGGAATGGTAAAAATATAATCCGCTTGGGTGAGCTAGTAATTGCTGTCGAAATGTAAATCGTAAATCTTAATATTACTGATAATATCTTTTTCTTTACTGATAAGTAGTTCCATTTTTCTACACCTTAAGCGCTACCTTTATTTAATTTTAAGCACATTTTTTTTTAATTTTGAAGTTAATTTTCTAGTATTTTTAGTAAATTGTTCTATACTCTTTAGAACCTTTTAAACGCTTAAGTAAATATCTACACACTCTCAAGCAATTCTTTATACATTTTAAATAAACCTTTTTACATTTCCAAGCAACATTTTCTAAAATTGTAAGCAATTTTCAGTGTTTTGCACATTTAAGTAAATTCCATACACTTAAAACCAACTTAAACAAAATGAAGTAAATTTGCCTAACTGGTTAAGCAAACCCTTGTAAAATTTAAAAAGTGCTTAAGTCAATCTGCCAATGCTGCTAAGTGAACGTTTTATAGGAGACCCTTTTTAAGGAAAATGAACATCCTTACAGGCAAATAAACAGTTTACACTTTCAAATAAAATGTGTCCCCACTTTAAAGTTAAGATTAGAACTATTCCTACTAAACTTTCACACTTTTCAATAAATGTTCTACACTTTACTAGAGTAAGCTATTCTACCCTTTCAAGTAAACTTTTCAACACTTCTAAGTACATTTTCTACACTTTCCAGTTAGTTTTCTACAAGTTTAACTAAACAATTCTACCTTTTAAAGTAAATCTTTCTACACTTTAGGTAAAGATTTATATACTTTTAAGTACATTTCGTACACTTTCCAGTAGGCTTTCTACAAGTCCAACTAAACAACTATACGTTTTTAATTAAATCTTTCTACACTTCTAAGTACATTTTCTACACTTTCCGTAGCTTTTTTACACGTCCAACTAAACATTTCTACACTTTAGGTAAATATTTCTACACTGTCAAGTACTTTTTCTACACTTTCCAGTAAGGGGTTCTACACGTCACCTATACAATTTTACCTTTTTAAGTAAATCTTGCTACACTTTCGGTCAATATTTCTATACTTCCGAGTACATTTTCTACACTCTCCAGTGACCGTTGTAAACGCATCACTGTAAAATTGTATAATTTTAATAAATCTTTTTAACTTTAAGTAAATATGTCTACTCTTCCAAGTATAATTTCTACACTTTCCAACAAGTTCTAAACTTTTAACTAAATAATTCTACGTTTTTAAAGTAATTTAGATACGCTTTATTCTAAGTGCATATTCTACAATTTCCAATAAGTTTTCTACACATCCAACTAAATAATTCTACATTTTTAACGAAATCTTGCTACACTTTAGGGAAAGGTTTCTACACTTTCCAGTAAGTTTTCCAATTCTAAATTTTTAAGTAAATCTTTCTACACTTTAAGTAAAGATTTCTGTACTTCCAAGTAAGTTTTCTATACTTTCCAGTAAGTTTTCTACATGTCCAGCTACATTTTGAATAAATCATTTTTATTTTAAGTAAAGATTTCCACTCTTCCAAGTACATTTTCTACACGTTCAAGTAACCAATTTGCCCTTTTTAAAATTCAATCTTATTTGCTTTTAAATTTCCTCACTTTGGAGTAAGCCTACTTTTTCTAAAATGTTAGTTTCTCTTCAGTTATGTTTTAAATAATATTTCCCCCGCTTTACATAATTTACGTGTATAGGGAGGAAGTTCGAATGAAACGTGGACACAACTCCACAAAAAGAGGTATTTTCTGGATTTATTACATCCTAAATAAATATTTCAAAGCAACAGTTTTAAGTCACCGTATAATTTAGTCACGCAGATAATCGATGGCGTCTGTTTTGATCGTATGTTTTTTAGCAGAACGTACTAAACAGTAGCCGAGCGTTTAAACGTAATTATGCAAAACCTACTGGAATTAAACATAATCATTTCTTCTCCCAAAAAATGTCCAGTATAATAACGCAAACTGTGGAAGAAGAAAATCAGTTTTGATGAATTTAATTGTTTCCTCAAATCGTATATAAAAAAACACGAGTACAAGACTGGATAATTATAGGTTTATGCAGTGCAGAGAGTGGGTAGGCGTTATTACATTACATACTGAGAGCATTCTAATTGGAGCGAAGTGATCTGATGAGAACCTTGTGAATTGTATTAAGAATATCTTCGTACTGGCAATTGTGTTTAGGTTAATGAGACGAGAGCACGAGTGCGCATGGGTGGGGAAAAGAAATTGCTCTTTACTAAGTTACTAAGTAGCGATTGTCTCGAAGCAAAGTTAGAGTGAGAGGACCCGGGCTACAGCCGTGTTAGCCTTTCTAGAAAATATTTTGTATTATTTTAAACTGTGTTAATTAAGAATTTAAGACAATACATGGCGAGACTGTAATGTGCGCAGATCGTATGCGCGTCAAAATAAACAAAAAACTTCCTATATAAAATGTCAGAAACACTTCTTTACCAGCCAATCGCCATTTTGTTTTTTTTACTAAATAATTACTATTCTAGAACGGCTCTCAACCGATCGAGTGGAAATTTTGCTCGTTACTCATCAACGTAAAGGTTTAGTTTGAAAAAAAATCAACTTGTTGAAATGATCGTTTCAAAATGGCTACAATTTAACACTTTTAAACGAGAGTACCTTACATTTTTATAAAACAACTTCTTTTCTAGAACTAACAATTCCTTCACAAGCAGGTGCTGGATTTTTTAATAAACTCCTAGGCAAGGTAACAAAATTACAAAATTCTAAATCTTTTATAAACAGCCTTAGACAACTCCTCTGTTGTCCGGATCGTTTTATTCTGTGAATGAGTTTATGCACCAGGATTTTGCATGATTTATTGAGGCAGTCATCATCACACTTCTGTAGAAATCATTTTATAAATTTGAATTAAAAGTTATTTATTTAGTATGCAAAATAACATTTTATTGGAGACTGCTTCCGTCATTGCCTTGACCTTGCTATTTTAAATCTATCTATTTTATCTAAATGTCTATTTTTATGTTATTTAAATTTTGTAAATAAATTATTTATTCGGTATATATTTTGGTGCCAACACAAATGAGTTCTGTGACGTATCTTATGTAACTGTATTGTCTACAAGATAAAAAAAATGAAATGAATTACCTGTTTTTAATTTAAGCCCACCGAAAAAATGCAACAATCAAGCGCCTCACTATTACTATTATTTTTTTAAATTTAAAATTTTGCATGCATTTTTACAGTATAAAGTTGTTACAGTTTTTACCCGACAATCCAATTCAAGGTGACGGCCTCAGAATGTTTTTGAATTTTTCTGTAGGTCAATTAAGATAAAATCTAATTTTTATACAAAACTAGCTGACCCGGCAATGTTTCGCTATTGCTTAATTTGAAACTTTGAAAGGCTGTATTTCGTATCCCTGAGAGCCGATGTAAATTATAATGGGATTCTGCTCATTGCTTGATTTACCTAACCTAAAATTATATTCAGTTTTTGATCCAAATCAGTTGTTGATCAAAATCAGCTGTTGATCAAAATCAGCTGTTTTAAGCTTTTCATACGAACAGCTGTTTCTGATAAAATAAAAAGAAATATTTCTTCTTCTTCCTTAAGATTGACCTTCCATAAGATTAACATTGAAACTTTGAGGGCCACTGGGGCGTAGCCCTAGTGTCATGGGACTTTGGTAAATGGCCTAAAACCTTCCCAGGGTTAACCTGTGTTACTATGCAAAATTTCAAAGCAATCGGATGGACGGTTTGGTAACGCATAAAGGACAAACATACAGACAAACGTACAAACATACATTGAATTTTATATATATAAACTAGGGGCTCTGCCCCTGGACGCTCCGCGTCCCAACCCCGGTTCGGCCTTCGGTCTCAGATGGCTGCTTCGCTTCGCTCGCAGGTGGAAAATTTGATAAAGAATCTCGTTAATCTTTTGCTCGTTTGTACATAGGTGACCGAGCATAAATTAGCTGTTTTATTTGGCAGCTGACTCAAACTCATTAAACATTATCTCCATAAGATTAACATGGGAAATTTGAAGGATTGTATACCGGGGCTCCTTCTCGGGTGAATAGCGGCTGAACGGATGATAATATATAAGACTTGACATTTCTGTGAATGATTATGTTCAGTTTTTGATCCAAATTAGCTGTTTTATATATAATAGGTTTGTAACAACCAATGTTTGAATTGAATTAAAATATAGTTAGCATTTTTCGTTGATTTTTGTTTGTGTTTGTTTTTAGTTTGTCAATGTAACCTCAAAAAGGTAATACTACATTTGATACTGATTTGATCCAAATCAGTTGTTGATCAAAATCAGCTGTTTTAAGCTTTTCATACGAACAGCTGTTTTTGTGTCCTTGATAAAATCAAAAGAAATATTTCTTCTTCTTCCTTAAGATTGACCTTCCATAAGATTAACATTGAAACTTTGAGGGCCACTGGGGCGTAGCCCTAATGTCCTAGGACTTCGGTAAATGCTTGATGACATATCTACAGGTAATAAGACACATTTTAAAACAAAAATCATCAAAATCGGTCCATCAGGAGAGGCTGGGCGATTGGAAATAGGTTTTGACCAAATTCTTTTAATATATATAGATAACAAAGTAATTACTTAAAACTGAACCTTTATTACGTAGGCCTACTTTTTGTTAGATTTGCAACAAATCTTTTAGTTATAGGTTAATCTTGTTTTAAACAAATACCGAGAAAAGTTCAGATTTTTTCTATAGGCCTAACTATGTTTTCCTTTGATCTGCAAGAAAATTCACAAGGGAAAATGAGTTGTCTTTTGCGAAGAAAAACAAATTTTTTTTGAAGTTACGCACAAAATCTCTCTTTTTTATTTAGTTTTTTCTTGATACCAGACTAAAGCGCCAGACTAGCCTAGAACCAACATATTTTTTTTCGGTATTTGTCCATAACTCGGATACTCTGACCTACAGATCTACTAGTTAAAAAAACAACTTTTTCTGTTATGAATTGTTTGTTATTTAACAACAATTTATTTTAAACGGCCGCTATTTTGAATCTGGTGGGTGGAGAAAAATTAATAATTTATATAGATAGTTTATTTACGATACAAAACTCCGTGCAATAATTCAATTCAATTTACCAATCAGTATTTGAGATTAACCTTGACAAGTAAAAACAAAATAGAACTAGCGTGAAACACTATAGGGTCTTTCGGACTCAAAGATATTGTGAATCGTCTAAGTATTGTTAGTTTTTAAAGACCCTGTTAAGGCCGCACTAAGCCAGAACAGTATTGATCCCTCCTCAAAACCAAATTAACCGGCACGCTATATGGAATTAGCCGTCTTGGAGTCTTGGAGTACCACTCAGACCCGCTTTTTATTGTCAGCACGAATCAAATACACGGACAGACAGACAGACTGCTTTCCCCTCCCACAACTCCTATACATATTTATAACCCTAATCATGTTTTTAATGTGTCTTTTTGTAACCATCGAGTACCAGGAAATGCTACTAATATGGGAACTTGGTGTTTGCGGAGTTATTTAGACGCGCTGGTTTAACGGGGCGATATTTGCGTAAATGAATTCCTGAGTAATAATAATGATTTAGTTTGCTTTTAACAATTAATCCATAATCAACATACAGAGCGTCCATAAAGTCAATAAAATGCTTTATATGAAGTGTACTTAAATGTATTATTAATAAATGCAAGCTTGGTTTGTCCGTTCGCAGCGCTACAACGCCGCAGCCCCATCGGGTTATGTGGTATGGTAGCCCGGTAGCCCTCCATCCCCAACTATGTAGAAGATTTCGGTTTGGACTGCATTAGTGCGGTCGGAGATATGGGTGTCAAAAGCGCGCATGGCACCGATGACTTCTTATGAGAAGTTATAAAAATCGAGTGCCGAAATGGCCGAGACTTGCCCAAATGTTCTTGAATGTTCTAGAGTATTCTAGAATGTACTAGAATATTCCAGAATGTTCTAGAATATTTTAGAATATTCCCGAATGTACTAGAATATTCCAGAATTATATATAGTATTCCAGAATGTTCTAGAATATCCTAGAACGTACTACAATATTTTAGAATGATACAGAATATTCTAGAATGATACACAATATTCCAGAATGTTCTAGAATATTTTTGAATATTCCAGAATATTTTAGAATGTACTAGAATATTCTAGAATGATATAGAATATTCCAGAATGTTCTAGAATATTTTCGAATATTCCAGAATGTTTTAGAATATTCCAGAATGTACTAGAATATTCTAGAATGTTCTAGAATATTCCAGAATGTTTTAGAATATTTCAAAATGTTCTAGAATTTTGGACAGTATTGTACAATGTTACAGAATATTATAGAAGTTTCTATAAAATCGAAAAGAACGTTCTGGAATATTCTAGAAACCGGAAACGTTCTATGCAGCTAGAGTCTTAAATCTTGGCATGTATTACTTTTAAGCTATATTAGCCTATAGAAGAGACAAAACATATGCATTTAGATTATTTGCGTCTAAGGTGTAAAATATTGTTCGTAGAAAATATTTTAGGTGAACCGTAATTTTAGAAGTGAAATTCTCCTCAAACAAACTAGCGGAAATTGTGGTTCTTGGGCTTAATGGCGCATATCAGATCATGTAGGCTATATCTAAATGGCGAACATAGATTTATTTCAGGAAGCTTCCTATAGGGTTTTTATCCAGTGAGAACTCTCAATGTTTACGCAATATTTCGTTCATTCATGTAATAAAAATGAGAGCGAATCAGAGGGTACAGGGGCTAGTACTACATTCAAAACTTAAAACACTGCATTTAGCCTAAAGGAATTAAAGAAAACTAGATACATTTTTGGCAGAGTCAGTATGTTCGTAGCATAAACAAGGGAAAATACATTTAATCTTAAAATAAACAAAAGAGCAGGCTCGTAGAGTTTTTCGCATAGTTATAGACTTAACACACAAAAACATTGATATAAATCTGAACCATGAAATATAGTAGCAGCACAAGATATACATATACAAATGTATATATAAGACATTTCCGAACATCACGTGGTCAAGACAAGTTTCGGTTGAGGAAAAAAAGTAAACAGAAATACGAGTAGCTTGATTACACTCCTTATCTAAGTGAAATATCTTTGTTACTACTATTTTAAAATCTTCAGTAGCTCTCATTCGGTCCCCAAACCGTACCGATTAAAGCAATACACAAAGGTTGCCAAAGGGCGTAAGTGCGACGAGTGTTTCAATTCGCAATCCCCCCAGGAAATGTCTGAAATCAAAGCGATTAGTGTTAACTACGAGCTTCCTTCTGGAGTCCCTCTGTCATTGCCAGGATACGCTATAGTCGGTCCACCGCAAGATGATGTTTGCGGGTTAGTGGGTCTTTGGGTGGAACGGCGTGTTGAGGCAGGTTATTGGAAGGTATTTTGTAAATAAATATCGAAGTAGCAGATTTGTACAATTTTGGCACATGTTGTTGTTCTGATGTTTTTTTCGTTTTCTAGAAAAACATGTCTTCTTACAATAAGAGGGTTTTCTTTAGGGTACGGAACCATAAAAACATTTCTTCCGCATATTATTTAGATGCATCTTTAACAATTTAGCCAGTAATCACCGAAACCCGACTAGTCATCTTGCCTTTCTTGTTTCGACCTTAAAATCGTTGATTCTTCCAATCGAAAACGTGTACACACACAATTTGAAAGGTGTATGCGTTTGTGCGTTACGATTTAACACGGAAACCACTCGTACGATATTGATAAAACTTGAGTATTGAAAACTTCGCCTTTCAGGAAAAACATTAATAAGAAGAAATATTGTTGGTGTACGCCATAAGTACGCTAAAAGTGTCCATCTATTATTGGTTTGATTGAAAAAAAAATACTAATTTGCGTTTGCTAATTTCGTGGGTAATTGTTTATTATTACTTTGTTAGAACCAAATCTTCCCATATTGAGGTATGTTTCGTATTTCTGTATTGTAACAATGTACTGACATAATTAAAAGCCCGGAAAAATAATAAAAAAAAAAATATAGCCCTTGATGTTCTTACTTATAGCCTCCAATCCCAGTATGTTTCAAGCAAATATTCAACTGTAGAGATATGTTATATATTTATATATTCTAACAATTAACATGATTCAAGGCACGGAGAAATACGTACGAACGAATAACTTACTTTAAATGTAGTCATCTGATGAAGAACTAGTGACGCTTGCTGACGGTTCATCACATGCTACTGGAGATTTACTTTCGTCGATGTATAGCCGGCCAATTGTCTTATCCTACGTATCTTGTTTTCTGTTCAGGCTCTTCAAACATGTTTATTTCAGTCCATTAGCGGTTATTGTTTACTATTAGTTGGATTGGTTTGCTTGAAACATACTGGGACTAGATACAGTAGGCATACTATAAGTTAGAACTTCATTTTATTTTTTATGGTAAATTTATTGTTTTAGGCCTTTATGGAAAGATTTGGTTCTGACAAAGTAATCGTAAACAATTACCCAATAAATGAGCAACCGCAAATTGGTAAAACTATTTCATTCCAACCAATAATAGATGGACATTTGTAGCTTACTTGTGGACCTTCTCACTAACAATATTTCTTCTTATTAATGTGTTTCCTGAAAGGTGAAGTTTTCAATACTCAAATTTTATCAAAATCGTACGAGTAGTTTCCGAATTAAATCGTAACGCACAAACGCATAAACCTTTCAATAGTAGAACGCTTTTCGAAGGTCGAAACAAGAAAGGCAAGATGACTAATCGGGTTTCGGTGTTAATTGATTGTTTTCTATCTTTGTTTTGCCGTCCGACTGTCCGATTGGGCTGTTTAGTATGCAGACGAGGTCCGTTGTGTTGAATGATGTCGGGACATACTAACACGTAGATATACGATTTGTAAACGTTCGTTCGACTTCGACATTACAAATAATTTACCGATTCCGACAAAGTGGAATTACGAACTTTGGTAAGCGATGATTTCATTGAAATCGTGGCGCGGGTATCGGCGGAGTGTGCGCACTCGAGTGAAAGAGGAAGCGGTCTAAATAGTTTATTTTATCGCCAAAATACACGATGTTCCACGGAAACGTTCAGGAGAGTGAAACGCTCTATTCCATCTGTTTGAAAAAAGTTTCGGTCTTGACGAGATTCGAACCAGCAGAGTCCATCGCCATAGACTATCGCCTTAGCTGGTTAGGCCACAATCGCATTTTAATTTAGTACATTTGAGTTGGGTATATAAGAGTACAGATTGTCCTACGTCATAGGCTTAATCTGTTAATGTTAATACAATGTATAATTTAATTAGTAATACCTCTGAAATGGACACTTGCTTAATCATTTCGTAAGTTGTGTTGAAAAAAATAAACATTGTGCTTCCTCATTTCGTAAGTTGTTTTAAAAAAATGAACATTGTGCTTCCTCATTTCGTAAGTTGTGTTGATTCAAAAGTTTTCACTTCTACCGTGTGGTCTTAAGCATACAATTGCCTTTATTTTTTAAAAAAAAAAAACATTAATTTTAAGCTATTTGTATATTTTTCTTCAACAGCTGGGAACGATAGCTTTAATACGATATTTAAATCGTAAGTTTTGATGAAGAATTAAGGGTGATGTAGCGTTGCCACACAAAAACATCTTTGAGAAATAATATATAAGGATATTTATTTTGCTAGTTTTGACCTGTTGAATTACATGTTCAAGTTTTGTAGATTGGTTACGAGACACTAGGTATATCATTATTTTACTCTATACCTGTGGAAGAAATGGAAATTCAAACTCAGTCAAGTAGCCTAATATTTAAATTAATAATAATTGGTATAACTGTAAGTCTATGGAACGAAGGATGACAGTTAAACGGTGTCCATTAGTTTGGCGGATTGAATATCCACTGGAACAACGACTAGGCAATAATTCATTAATAAGGACGCTAATTTTAAGATTTAAAAATGTTAAGATATTTTTAGTTGTTAACTTTTAAATGTATTACATAAAACCACAACTCGTACACAGATTTTTGTGGAAAGAGGGCGGAAGTGAAACAAACAGTGGTTGACTCGCTTTAAAGCTGACAGGTGATTAATATGGTCGATAATTTTAAGATTTGAACACGGTTATTTATTTTTAGTTTTTAAATGTATTACAACTCGTACATCGAATTTTTTGGTAAGAGGGCGGAAATAAAGCAAACAGTGGTTGACTCGCTTTAAAGCCGATAGGATGTGACTAGTTATCTGTTTTTGTGACTTTTTATTATGTTTCAACATTTTACTACGATATTTAAGTAAATGTACCATTGGACGAACTGAAATGCATGACGAGCTGAAGTGGCTTTCGAAGTTATTTTTCAGATTTGATTTTCGTAAACTGGTTTCAACTGTCGTTATTTGTTTTGAATTTGTTATGTTTAGAGTAATTGTACGCTCCATATTGAAAGAGGAGATGATTACTTAACTCGGTCAAAGCCGTCACCAACAGATAGTCAATACATAGACCTAAATATAACACAGCAAACAGCCGGGAATTAAATCAACCACGAGAAGATCTCTCCGTCCTTTACAACCGAGATGTAACTTAATATCATTCCGAGAGAAAAATTGATACACAATCCTCCAACAAAGGTCTGCTGGCCCCTCCGAGTCGCATGTAATTAGCGGCCGGCCCGTCCGACTGTTGGAACCGAATAAAAGATATTCATCAATACAAAGAATGGTGGAAATATCGAAATGACCGAGGCGGAAACGATGCGAGGACAAAAAACAAGGTTCTGATCCATTTTGGGAGGCCGTAACTCGAGACCGGCGCTCATTCAGTCAGTCGTGACGATTCAACGTCAAACGGAGATTTTATTTCTGTTTCTTTTTTGGTTTCAAAGATTTTCCACGTTGTCGAGAAGGTGGTGGTTGGCAGATATGGGTGAGCAGCAGTTCCAGTTGAAAGGGAAAAAGCTTCAATTTTCCTTTATGCAGGGAACTGATAATAATTCAGGAACTGATTACACAGATATTAAAGAAAAAACATTCATGTAAACATTGGCCCGAAAACGCTTCGTTTTCTAGATATCTGCCATTTTGTTTTTTTGTACAAAATAATTCATATGTAGAGAAATGTTTGACCGATTGAGTTCAAACTTGGCATGAAGTTTAACCTAACAACGATCTATCTTTAAAAAAAATAAGCGATTATATCCAATCATGCGTTTCAAAATGGCGGTTGTTTGAAAATTTCATATCTAAATTACCCAAAAACCGTACATTTAAAAGGAATGTCGAGACATCTATTTTGTAGCCTTTTGATTCCCAATCGGATGGTGTAACTGTAAAAGCAATCGAATAAAGGATGATTGTCAAGTTATGTGTAATAATTGCTTTATTCAACCCGGCAATCTATACTAATACAGTAAACACTACAATAGTGTATATACATACGTATTATGCTATTATTATCTTTAACTTAACTATTATCCTTCATCCGATAGGGAATCATAATGACTACAAAAAAGGTGTCTTGACAGTTTTTGTTACAATCTACGGTTTTTGAGTAATTTAGGTTTGCAATTTTCAAACAGTCGCCATTTTGAAACGCATAATTGGACATAATTACTTATTACTTTCTCACTATACTATGGTGTAGAGAAAGTCTACTGATCGCAAAAAAATCGTTGTTGAGATTTTTGTGGAAATATCCGTTTTGGGACCCCCTGATTCCAAAAAAGTTGTAGTTAACGTAAAGATAATAACAGCGCACTTATTACGTAACCACAATATTGTTTTACATTAACTATTATCCTTCATCCGATTGTTGTGACAGTTACACCATCCGATAGGGAATCAGAATGGCTACAAAAAGGTATCTTGACATTTTTTGTTAAAATGTACTTTTTTTAATTAATTTAGTTTTGAAATTTTCAAATAGCCGCTATTTGGAAACGTACGATTGGATATAATCGCTTATTTTTCTAAGATAGATCATTGTTGGGTTAAACTTCGTGCCAAGTTTGAACTCAATCGGTTAAACCGTTCTCTAGATATGAATTATTTTGTAAAAAAACAAAATGGCGGATATCTGGAAAACAAAGCGTTTTCGTGTCTGTGTTTATATGGACTTTCTGTATTGGTGAAAGTAAGAAAACAGTTTCAATAAACATAAGTTCGGAAATGCTTGGTTTTCGAATTATCCACCATGTTTGTTTACTAAACATTAATTTAATATATTTGGAAATAGACGATATTGACTTCAAATTGTGTGTACATATTTTTTGTTACGTAACCTTTACCTTTGTAAAACAAATAGATCGTTCTTTTGTATACTTTAACATTTTTAAATCAGCATACTTTACACATTTTTTTGGATATTTCCCTTTAAATGAATATTCTGTCAGGGAACCTACGAAATGCAGTTTTTACTCCCGTTTTTCGGTATATTCTTACTGGTGTAAGAATCATTTTGTAAACTTTTATATCGATATCTCAATAAGTTCAGGAGACATACATCTCAGTAGATTCAATCCAGCTACTGGCGCCGTGAAGACAATGTCAGCAAGTACAGTAAAACTGACCTTGAACGAATGCACCAGCCTTTACGGAAGCAATGCTTTACGTCGTGCTACCGAAACGTCCCGAGGCAGCTGGACTGGCGATTGTATGCCTTCCAGACTCACTAAATGCTCGTATTGCTGACCTCACTAATTATATTGTCCGGCTCAGGCTTATTAGCATTTGATTAACAGGGTTTTCGGGGCTACCTTGTGTCATTTCCGTCTGCCCGCCTTAGTTTTATTATTTATGAATTATGATCCGGCGTTGAGGATGGATTATCGTAAGGCCGGAATTGGATGCACGTTGATTTTCAAAACTTGAAGATTTTGCAGTGTGTAGGCTATCTAAAATCCATATTACAAAGGTGGTGGGGAGGTTAAAGCGCTCGTCCAGAACCTACAGGATCGAACCTGGTTACCGGCTATACTTTTACCTGCGATTTACGCTACTCCCCCTTGTCATTAGTATAACTGGAATAAAGTAAATACGCTAAGAAAAAATAGTAATATTATAAAACAGAAATGTTTACATTTTTATTACGAATGTAGGCCTATATAAAGTAATTATTAAATTTTGATGAAATTATAAGTGCTTTGAGCATTACCTCCTAGGTGTTATTGAATTATGTGCTCCTCAAACATTGTCAAAAAGATGCTGAAGAGTAGTTTAAAAGTGAAAACGTATTATAAAAAAAACTTGTTAGTTAAGTCTCTTATGCAGGTTAAACTCTTAAAAATAAATTAAAACAATAAGCGGAAAAATGTTGGCAATGAAAAACAATGTTCTCGGTGGGATTTTTACCATCATGGTTTTCTTACAATAACCGTTATTAAAACTACAGTAGAATAATCAAATCATTCTTTGACTGACTTGACACGAGTTCCTTGATTTTAATACGAGCGAAGTCGGGTACGACTGATAGAAAAGAGTACACGCATAAACAGTTTCTGTAATTCTGTGAATCAGATTGGTTCCATTTTATGTTTGTAGTTTCGTTTCGCCGAAAGTCATCTTCAGGGGTTGTACACAATCAAATTGACGCAAGGTACAAGATAAACGATTGTACTTTTCCGTGTAAACTATACGGGAAAATCTATAGTAGTTCAGAAATAGAAAATAACCATATAGGTTAGGTAAAAAAGGCACTGTTTCAATTTTGTAGTCATTGTTTTTCTGGTTTTCTCAAAATGTTTAACGAAGTCGGGTACGACAGAATAGAAAAGAGTAAACGTTTAAATAGTTTCTGTAATTCTGTAAATCAGATTAGTTCCGTTTTATGTTAGTAGTTTCGTCTCGCCGAAATTCATCTTCAGGTGTTGTACACAATTAAATTAACGCCAGGTAAATGATAAAAGATTGTACTTTTCCGAGTAAACTATACATGAAAAAGTTATTATACAAATTATATCTGCTAGGATCCATGAAATAAGTTTTAGTACAATTTTCTGCCAATCCAATGGCAGTTTGTCTTAAGTGAAAGTGTTACGTTAGGATTGGCAGAAAATTGTACTAAAACTTATACGTGAAAAACGTTAGATAAAACAAGTATTGTTTTAATTTTGTAATCATTGAAAATTGGAGGTTTTGTAATCTGTTACTTCAATTATTTTTCTAGTTTTCTTAAAGTGTTTAAAGGTACAAATCGATAAGGTTGTCGCTTTACACGTCTATCCGGCGGACATACGGACGATTCTTTAAGATGGATCGCGCTAAACACCTCTCGGCAGGTGAGGTTCCGTTGGTACGAAATTACAACATTTAACACAGCCAGATCGACCAACCACAATTAAAAAAGTACATTCTTCATGTTCGCCTGCTCGATATAGTTCGAATTGAAGGCTGTAATGAAGCGTTTATATAGGTTAAAGATGGACCTTATTCAACAGATGCGTTATGGTGTTTTATTTCCAAGGGGTGAACGAACCAGATGTTTTTAAAGCTGGGGGTTCGAAAAGTACTAACTTTAGAACCTATCCTTACCCGTGTTCCAAGCGTTCCTGGTAATACATTAATTTGTAAACATAAAAAATATAAATTTAACATTCCGTTTAACATTTTGTGGCGAATGAAACTGTATATCAAAAACCTTAAACACTACATTGTCTACAATTATCACTCGCCTGCTTTATTTACATTTTCAAGTGAATATAGATGATCACTCGCCTAATTTTACTATCTACCCCACACAAATTTACAATATTATCACTCGCCT
>JAGFPH010000236.1:578956-607833 GCA_018207615.1 Philaenus spumarius | reverse complement strand
TTAATAGTGAAGGTGTGTTTTGGTTATTTAACATTGAAATTGGTACCCAACTTCGCCGTTTTGAATGTAGGGAGCCGAGCCTTAACAACGGAAAGATCTACAAAAAAAGAAAGAAAAAATGTGTTCAAATTAATGATTACCATTGAACTGTTCTTTATTTTTATCAAACGAAGCCTGGTACGACTGCTAATAATAAAATAAAACTAAAAGATAACCACGTTGCCTTATCAGCTGTTTCCAAGAGCGCAAAAATCCTATCAAACAGGCAGTGTTAATATTTAAACAATTTCATAAAGTTTGTTTGCCCAGTCGTATATCTTTAATCTCACGGTTGCTTTGCCTGTTAAGGGGGGTGGGGGCGGGGGGGGGGTGGGGGGGTAGATTAACCAGAACGTCATCAATCACAGTGGCTTCACCGTGTCCGTGCATACGTCTCCTCTCCTTATGCAGCCCCCCCACGCTCTTGTCACTTTTAGTTTGCACTCCAATTGGAAATTCATAGAAATACGTCTTCGCATGAAATTAACTCCGGCGAAAAACGATCCCAGAGGTTACCAAGTAGGGGTGGGTACGGGAATGAGGGATTATTTGAATTGTTTTTGAATTAGAGGGGTATTTATGATGGACGTTTTTTAGTTTTGACTATAAATGAACCGAATTAGAATAAAAACTTTCATCGTAGTATAACTAATGACGTTTCGTCGTTCAAATTGCCATCATCAGAATTACAGTCTACTATTTTTTCTCAGAAAGTAAGACAATGTGAACGAATAGCGATATACAGGATAGTGTAAAGTTAATGTATGCTGAAAACGTCATCTGCATACTATATGTAGGGTGTTCAAAACATTGATTCCAAAAGAAATTTTTGTCTGCAAACTTTCAAACGTCAAAATAGGTTTATTAAAGAATATTCTGATTCGTCAGATATGATCACAAATACACCCGATTCCACTTTCACCGTGCAGTACCATGTTATCCTTACGATAGCCTCAGCGATAATAGCCAACTAAAAAACATCAACTCCCATGCTACGCTCGGTCAGTTGACGCAACCCGCATGACAATAAACACAATGTTCGCTGTAATGGTAGTAGCATGTCTATTCTCCCGTAAGACCTGTACTGCACGGTGAACGTGGAATGAAATGTAGACGTTTAGTTTTGGTGACTATCGGTCAAAATATGATAGTTATCCACGTGAAAGTTGTATTCTATTGATACGAAGTCTGGAGGCGTTGTTTTGACAATCTGTATAAATAAAAATGTAAATGTTCGTTTGTTCAAAATCTCAAATCTCCGAAAGTTCTTCACAGATAGCTTTCAAATTTTATTAACACAACACTACTGTACATTCGAATACAAACATGGATTTACATACTTTTTGAAAAACAGCAGCATCTATTAAAGATAAAAACAACAACAAAAATGCACTAAATATTTTACGACTGTGGGAGCGCCATACTGAATAATCGCATATATTATTTCTCAGGGCCATATTTTTGTCGGTACGCCATAACTTCCTTAATACATCATCAAATTACATGAATGAGGCATCATTTTAAAGCTTTCCTTAACCGCTACACCGAAAAAATATGCAAACAGCTTAAAATACATGTATTAATAACAAAAATTGATTAAAAAACGTTTATATTATACTTTGTATGTTCCTAATGAAAGGCGCCATCTATTAACCATCTGTTTAACTAGCATGACAGCTATTAGTTAGATTGTTTACACTGTAAGATTGTTATAGGGAAACTGTTATTTATAAACTAATGTAAATAAATAAACTTAATTAACTGAATTAAATCAACGTGTTAAATCAGGTAAATGTAGGCCTACTCTGAACTTGCGAAATATTCGCACGGGTCAGCTAGTCACATATATTATTTCTCAAGACCATTTTTTTGTCGGTACGCCATAACTTCCTTAATACATCATCAAATTACATGAATGAGGCATCATTTTAAAGCTTTCCTTAACCGCTACACCGGAAAAATATACAAAATACAATTATACGAAAAAAGAAGAAAAAGAAAGAAATAAGAATCCGAAAGTAACAGTGATGTAAGATAGTAAGTTGTAGGGATATTTTCCTGACGTTGGCAACACTGATGATAACAATACCCAGCTAGAGAGCTGCCGTTACGCCACTACATTGCTATTTTTAATTAATATACGCACTATACGATACTAAATATACGGTGTGTCCTTTAATTAAGTGGGATTTATGTAAGATAGAATGCGAATGCTTCGCACGGGTTAGCTAGTAAATATGTTTATTGTTGATACAATAATCAGCTGTTTGCTTTAATATTTCCATTAACAGCTGGTTTCAAACTTTGAAGCAAATATTTGTATTTTTAACTTTTAGGTTAGGTTTTTTTAAAGTGTAGCCTTGCTGATTTTTTTTTACCTTTTATTATAACTGCTGTTATAAAATATCCGAAATAATTTGATTTTGACATTGGACATAATTTACCATCTTAGCTTTGGGGACCTACAACTTTATTATAAAGAAAACATAACATAATTATGCGCATAGAAGGTGCCAACGGGGTTGGAGTGGGGAGCACGCTGAAGTCTCCCCTGGTTAGTTATAATTTTTTTAAAATTATTATTATAACATCGCTATTTTCTTTAACAAGCTCAATGAAATTCGTTAACTGTAAGTAAATTGAAATTTTAGCGTTATATGTAAAAAAAAAAACAAACAATGATTCGTACTGTGTCCCTTAAAATTATTTTATTGTTTTAATTTCTACAGACAATTTTAATTGTTTTGCGCAATCATGATTGTACAAAGATTGTGCAAAGCTTTTAAAATTTCTCATTTTGTGGAAAAAAGCGAAATTTCACGAGTTTGTGATCACCGTGTTTTTTAAGAGGCAAAAGGTTTTGAGTCACCCTGTAGATAATGCCAGAGACTGTAATACGATTGGCCTACCGACTTTCCGATGTAAAAGAATTCAAAATCTCATTTCCCTTGTCATATTTAACCGACGTTATCTCTGCCCTAAGCCAGTATGAAAACCAAACTTAACAACAGTGTGTTCGTTCCAGATGGACCCAGGCTGGAAAAATCACCTCTGCTCGCAAACGGCTACAATCACCCGCCCACACATCTCAACCACATGCAGTTCATGCAGCTTGGTCAGCATCCGCACACCGCCATCTTGAACCCTGGTCTCGGCCATCCTGGGCTGGGACGTCCTGATGGATCCATCATCAAAAGTCAACCGTTACCCGCCATGGATGCCATCGCAAGGTGAGTTCGTTGGAACCTGATCGCTTTAGTCGTAGCCTATACAATGTTTTGAGTACTTCATTTATATATATAACGTATTGTGCACCGACTTGCGACAGGACTATTGAATTAGGTTACCAACTAAATTATTACTTAAGGCCAAAATAAAATCGCACGTACGACATTCTCTTTAGGCCATTCGTTTCCGCGTGGCACCTAAGGGATCACACCAATGCAGTTGCCCGCGTCCGCCCCACCTGGCATGTACATGACTCATACACTCATGACTCTCAGTATGTAATTGCTACTTCTTTAAAATATACAATTTAATAACTAACAAAGTAAACTTCGTGCAATTCCAAGAAAAATTACACCAAACTCGGTATGATTATGATAATATACCAGGAGTCCCAAAAGCCCCACCCCCTATTATTTTTTTAATTATTGGAAATAGACAGATTTGCTTCGGGGATTGTTTACACGAACAAAAACAGTTTTTTGGCGTACTGTAAATTTTAACCCCTCCCCCAAAAATGGGGCAGTTTGGGGGTAAGCTGAAAATTTTAAACGAGAACCCCTATTGAGTGACACCTCATTTTAAAGGCCCTTGATAAAAGAAGAAGATTGGCGCAAACCTGAGGTCTGTATGTTGACTCTATCCAACATAATGGCCAATCAAAGTTATAACTTTTCCCCATTTAAATAACATTGAAATGGTAAAGATGATACATCTGTTATTTTGTACAAGGGTTTCATCCAGTCACTCGATCTAAGTTATAAAACATAGTAATTAGTATAAAAAAATTTAAGCTAAGCCCTCTGGAATTCCCAGGTACTGGACTTTCGGTTGATACAACTTTGTAAATGCTTTGTTACTGTGCATGTTTGTCGACTCCTAATAGTAAAAATTAATATTTTAATATCAAAAGACTCGACTGAAACTCATGATTTTCGTCTTGTTTGTAAGCAAATATCTTTAATAAAAATTTATAATTTAAACAATGTAGAATCGGTTTTTTTCGTCCTGCTATGCACAGTACACACCTTTAAAATACTTTAGAGGGCCTAGTAAAGTAAAAAAAAGTAAAAATAACTGTCAATTTGTGTATTCAAACATTTTTAATATAGTTTGACATTGTATCGCACACCCCTAACCCTTTGGCTTCCGACGTCCCATTTTTCGGACATTCAGAAAAAAATCATATAAAATACAAATCATTAGTGAATCTATGTTTATTATATATTAGAAAGAACTGTTCTATTTACCTCTATGATCTTTACTTACGTTGAAAATTACCTCTATGTTCACTACAACGAAGATAATTGTGATATACGTGGCAGTGCTTTTGTCATCTGTCAGATGGTAAATAACTTGATTGGTTGTCTTTTGATTATGGCCCATATATTATGTTGTAGCACGTGATTGTTTTGGCATTTTTATTGTGAATTGTGATTATGAAGCAAGTACATTCACCTGTTAGTGACGTGTATATTCTTATGACTATATACGTACAACTAACCGCAGAACTGGTTATGTACTGTAATAGCCTAATTTACACAAACAAAACTTAATAACTCTGTCGTTTTTCAGTATAATGTAATGAATATTTGAAGTTTTTGTTCATTTTTAAGTGTAAAATTATGTTATGTGGAAAAAGTTGTTCTAGATATTTTTCGTTGTTATTTTCAAGAATAATGTAAACAAAATTTAAAATTCTTTTTTTCCAAGTAACAATTTAAAAAAATTCTTATCTAACACGAATTTATACTTATTTTTAAAAGGAACTACCTTATAGGACATTTAATTCCAAACAAAATTTTTTTAAGATCATCAAAATTGATCAGTAATTGGTCTAAATTTAATATATATTTTTTTGCGAAACACTGAAAACTTTCTGAATTGAGCCTGGGATTTTAAGCAGATACATAACAGATACTGGTTGGGATTTTTGGCACATATGAAAAATTGTATGTCGGGAGCCAAAGGGTTAAGGCCCCCCATCGAAGGTCCAGGAGTAAAAGGAGGTCGGTTTACAAGTACCCGAAATACTTTTGTATGCCCGTACTCTCTGTATGAGGACAGCTTTGGTCTCCTCAAGACGCTTTACGCAAACGTACAAATGATATGTTGATTTAATGTAAGAGAACGCACACAATTAACATGTTCACTATGCAACTCGGGCCGTTCCACCGCGAAGGCCGTAATTTCGTGTCGATTGAATTGCAAATACTGTTAATGCCGGTAATTAGTCCCCTTCTAAACGCAACACAAAGTAAACTTACAGTAATATTTTACAAGTTGGAGTTTCTTCGTGTTGTTTGTGGATGTTAAGTAATTGTACGTTGTAGGGTGTTCAAGTCAAGAAGACCATTTACATCTTAAAAATGTAAAATTGTTAAGACTCACAGGCAGACTAATTAGGTTCACGTCAGAAATATATAATATAAAAAAATACTATTTGAAAACAACAGACTTTATGTAGGCCTACCTATCTATGCTGAAGGGGTTTTTAACTCGGTATGTGTACAACTATAAGGATTATTTACATTTGATTTTATAAAACTGTAAGCATTTTTGTGAACATTTTATAAAAATATATATTATTAATATCAAAATAAAGATAAAAATATTGTCTTTTAACTGCTTTTTATTTCATACTAGGGGAGACCACTGCGTGCTCCGCACGCCAACCCCGTTGGAACCTTCTACACACATATATGTTATGTTGCCTTTATAAAAAATGTGTAGCTTATAATTATAATCTCAAAGCCAAGATGGTAAATAATGTTTAATAATAAGTCAAAATCTAATTATTTTATTAATATAATTTATAATAGAAGTTAAAATAAAGGTTAACAGAACCAGCAAGGCTCATGTCTACACTTAAACACAAATCTAACCTAAGACGTTAGAAATAAAAATAATTGTTGAAAATCCTTATATATAATTCTGTAAGCGTAATTTTAGATTCAAAATTGTGGGAATTTGGTAAATCGGAGGATGATGGGAGAGGTGTCAAATTAAAGGTATCGATTCAAGGAACGAGGGAAAAATATAAGTTTTTTTTAAATTAAAAACTAAGGGTTTTTTGAGATCCCCGAAAAACGAAAAATCCCCATAAGAAATACATGAGAATTTAAAAACATAAAACAGCTGTTCTGCAGTTTACATTAAAACATTTGGCATTAAATAAATAAATTAAAAACATAAAAACAGCTGTTCTGTAAAATAATATGACAGTTAAATTAAATTAAATTTTAAAATAAAATCTGCTACTTATTAACCTATAAAAGATACACGTTGACACACACATAGAGAAACCTTATAAGTGTGATTTTTGGAAGGTTGTATGGCTGTTCTATTAACTCTTCATACATTTATACTAATATCATAAAGAGGTAAAGTTTGTTTGTTTGTTTGTATGTAGGGGGTAATCTTTGGCAGTACTGAACCGATTGAAAAAATAGTTTTATTGATAAAAAGCTACACTTTACCTGAGTAACATAGGCTATAATTCATTTCGATAAAAACTTTTTTTAATTTCAATATTTGTAAATTTAGTCGGAAAAAATTCTTAGGTTAGGCCTAGAATGATAAACCAACACATGTATTTACATTTATTACAACAGCAATAAATTGAATAAAAGAACAGATAGTATAGCTGTTTGTTCCAATATTTCCATTAAAAGCTGATTTCAAAATTTGAAGCAATTATTTTTGTATTTCTAGATTTTAGGTTAAAGTATAGACAAGAGCATTGCTGGTTCTTTTAACCAATATTATATCTGCTGTTATGAAATGTAAGAAATAATTTGATTTGAACATTTATCATTATTTATTATCTTAATTTTGAGGTTATTATTATTAATCATGTAACTTTATTATAAATAAAACATGACATTGGTTTTTAGAAGGTTCCATTGGGGGTTGGCGTGCGGAGCACGCAGGGGTCTCCTCTAGTTTTGAAATAATCCGTTAATGAAAATATTGTATCAAACAGCTGATTAATGTATCAACTATAAACATATTTAATTATTATTTACTATGGCATTCCTACACTGCCGTAAAATATTTAGTACAGCGTGTGATATTTTTACGTTCAACATATGGCATTTTTATGTAAACCTAACCTAAAAGTTAGAAATACATCATGGGTAAATGTTTCAAAGTTTGAAAACAGCTGTTAATGAAAATATTAGAGCAATCAGCTGACTATACCAACACTAAACATATTTCATTATTATTTATTATGGAGCTCCCATTGGCGTAAAATAATTTTAGTATAGTTTGTGTTATTTTTATATCCAACAGAGGGCGCTGTTTTTCAAAAAGTATATAAAAACACTCTTGATTTCGAGTGCAATGTTGGGTCAAAATTTCAAAGAAATCGATGAAGAATTTTCGGAGATTTTAGATTTTGAACAAACAAACATTTACATTTTTATTTATAAAGATCAATTTATCAAATGATTTAGAAGTTATTAATATTGAAATGCAGAAATTAATACGTTATTGGAAAATGTAACAATGTTTCCGAAGTTAAACGAATGGGTATTTCTTCTTTAAATTTGTATAAAAGAATTTACTGATGATAAAACGTTGTATTTATATTCATTTTATGTAACCTCAAATCAAATCTTATAACGTATTATAGCATACATTAGACTGATAACTCATATTTAAAAAAACTTCACAAGACATTATGTTATTGATTGAAGTTGTAATCATAATCTTGAGTATGAAATAGCTTAGGTTTTGCGTAAGTATTACAGATGATGGGTGAAATCAGCTGTTAAATTATATTGTTACTCACTTACGCTCGCTTTTAAAATAGTTGATTACACATCATGCCAATTAAAATACACAAAATGAATTGAAAATTCTACCTAATGCAGCAGTTTAAAAACACATTAATATACAAGATGTAAATATAAACAAGATCGCTTAAGACACCATGAGGCTGTGATAGACTGGGGTACTCTTCCACTGAATACAAAGAGGAAACAGCCTCTGAACGGTCCGGAAAAACTCTATTTTTTCATCGTTTTCAAGTTATTCTAGTTCAGTGAATTTAAATGGGCGCCATTTTTTAAATTAAAGCTAATATTTGACCCACAAAATGAGTCCGTACAAAACGTACGAATAAAGATTTCGCATTGATTAACAACTTTAAAATGAAGCTTCACACAAAGGGTATTTCATGTTAATATATTTTAACAACCCCCTCAAGAAGTGGTTGAAATTAACATTCTCTTGCCATACATATAGCTTATTTCAGATTTTAATAGCTTTAACTTTACTGATAAGTTTTAAAAAACTCATCTTTTCTACAGTTTTTTCAGAGACCAGCTTTTAAGTCTGAACACTCAAAATCTCTACTTAGGCCGGAACTTTTCGCCAAATATACAGGAGATAATTTAGATGGTACCGGTAGTCAAATGAGTCAAAATAAAAAAAGTAAATTCCTATATACATACGTCCTGAAACGATTCTTTTGCAAGCTATCCGTCATTTTTTTTTTTTAAATAATTTATCAATATAAAAAGGATTAACACCGCTTTTAACACTCAGAGACACCACTTTGAATTTTTAGTTTTAATTGTTTAATCAATTTCGCTGTTGAAAATTTTTTTGTTTGATAAAAATAAATGGTGCTTCAATAGAAAATGAAATGTTTTAGGAAACATAATCATATACATTTTGTTCTAGATTTGATGGAGAGAATTAGCTTCTGATGTTTTTAAATGGTTTTTATAAAAACACATCTTGTGTGTAAAATGCAATGTTTTTAGAAAATAGGGTAGTTTCTGGCTCACTCATAACAGACTGTACCGTATATTTACCAAAATGTAAATGGGAAAATAAAATATGTCCCAGTTGCTCTACATCGAATTCTGACAATAATCGATAGATAACGTTTACTTTTTTTTCGGATGCAATTTTCAATTATTCTAGTTCGATTTCTTTCGACAGTGGCAGAAAACGGGCAGTTTTGTCTTTTCATTTTTGTTAATAAAATTCGTACTTTTATAGTTGTTTTACTTAAACAAAATGTATGGTCACCACCAATGCCGTAGCCAGGGGGGAGGGTTGGTGATCAAACCCCCCCTCCCCGAAGTTCCGAAATTTAGTAGGTACAGTCAAAATTAATATTAGGTTTAAAAAGTGCAAATTAAATTAGAAAATAGACAACACAACAGAGGATACAGCAAACTATTTTACATCATTGTGCATTGCATACAGATATTTAGATTTACTTGATTAAACTACAATACATGGATGCAGTAGGTTACAGCCTTACTCTCTTGTAAGCTTCGTCTGATCTATTAAAAAAGAAAACTATGAAGGTTCAACAAAAATACTTTACTCTAACAAATCACGCAATGTATCGTGTATTGAAAATACTCCCAACACGGGGGTTGGCGTGCGAAGCACGCAATGCATTGTGTATTGAAAATACTTCCAATACGGGGGTTGCCGTGCGAAGCACGCATTGTGTATTGAAAATACACCCAACAAGGGGGTTGGCGTGCGAACCACGCATTGCATTGTGTATTGAAAATACTCCCAACACAGGGGTTGGCGTGCGAAGCACGAAATGTATTGTGTATTGAAAATACTCCCAATACGCGTGCAATGCACTGTGCGTCGGCCGCTTCTCATAGTGTTCAGTGTCAAGCTCACATGTGCGTCCTTAGCAGTGAACGTGTTAAAAGGGTTTAAATTCAAATCCCAGGTTCTGACCTGACCCCCTAAAAGTTTTCCTGGCTACGACCTTGGTCACCATTTTCAAGGTAGTTAAAACATTTTTGCTAAAACAAAACAGTATTTTAGGATTTTGTCCTAGTTTTGATGGCGAGGAAGTAGTTTCCAGCGCAGTTTAGGAGGAACAGACTGTACCGTAAAACAAACAGTCGAAAGCTTCCGTATATTTAACTCATCTGTTTTCTTAACCTGTAAGGCTTCCGAAGTACTCCGGATCCTATTAGGGCCATTCCTTAGCCTACAAGGGTCTTTACAATCAGCATTACCATTGGACGGCTTCCTTTAGACTTTAGAGCTTCAACTCTAAGAATAAGAATCGTGAAATCATATTGGTTCCGTCTTGGCTAAAACCATTGTTTCAACGCGTTTGGAAAGGCTTCTTCAGGAGGACGTTCCACAGTTACGATAGGCTGTTTTATTAATTAAAAATACTTTTAGGCCTAGCTCAGCGTGCTGCTGCACAGAATAAACTATTTTGAAATTAAATTTAACCTATATTCGGACCTAGTTCACACACGGGAGCTAGTTATTCTAAAGGGACTGTAGAAATACTTTTGGTGTAAAAACACGTGATTTAAGTAGATTTTTGTTTATCTTTTTTTATAATTTAACCCGCTAAACCCAAATATACATGGTGATTCATAACTACGCTGCAATCTCTCGTTCAATAGCTAAAAATAAGAAAAACAAATTCATATAAATAAACACAGGCCCGAATACGATTCTTTTTTGCAGATATCCGCCATTTTGATTTTTTTACAAAATAATTAATATCTAGAAAAATGTTTGACTGATTGAGTTCAAACTTGGCATAAAGTTTAACCTGACAATGGTCTACCTAAAAAAATAAGCGATTATATCCAGTCATGCTTTTCACAATGGCGGCTGTTTGAAAATTTCAAACCTAAATTATTCAAAAACCGTACATATAACAAAAAAATGTCAAGACACCTTTTTTGTAACCCTTTTGATGCCCTATCAGATGGCGTTGTTGTCAAAACAATCGGACGAACGGTAATAGTTAAGTTATGTGTAATAATTGGTTTGTTCGACCCGGCATCCTATACCGACGCAGTAAATACAACGATATTGTACGAACATGTACTGTTATTATCTTTATCTACGACCATTGCAATAAAAACCAATAACGCTATTACAAGTAACATCAGAAAGAGGTACATTACAAACCAAAAGCCAACCCGATTAGGTAATGATATCATTACCTAACAGGAGTCACTTTACATAATAGGCTCTAGACCAATGAGAGCTCGTCATTTGACGGAAGTAGAGTTGTAATAAAAATAACGCTATTCGTACATCAGCTGATTGTACCCATACGTTCCGGATGTTAGTGTGTTATTGTAACTAACCTCAAACGTGAGTTGACGCATTCCGCAAACATGAGTGATAGTGATGAATTTTGTTTAACTCCAGAGGAAATTAATACAAAAGCAAATTCGGCTCTGAACAATTTGTTGCCAGAAAAATCTAAATTTCGTTATGAAAAGGTTTATAACCAGTTTATGGAGTGGAAAACTAGAAATGGTGTTAGTTCGTTTTCCGAGAATGTTTTCATTGCGTATTTTGAGGAATTGGCCCAAGATAAGAAACCTAGTTCGCTTTGGTCTATTTATTCAATGATTAAATCTACAATCAAACATCAAATAGCCTGTATATTTTTGGTCGTAGATAAAGTAGTGTACGCAACGATTGTATTCAGCCTTTAAGCCACTCGTGAGATATTTAGAACACTCGCTTCGCTCGTGTTCCAACTTACATCTCACTCGTGGCTTAAAGGCCTTCATAATACAATCGTTGCGTAAACTACTATTAACGTAACTATTAACCTTCATCCAATTATGTTTGAGATTTACACCATCCGTTAGGGTATCAAAAGGGCTGCAAAAAGGTGGCCTGACATTTTTGTTAAAATGTACGACTTTTGAATAATTTAGGTTTGGAATTTTCAAACAGCCGCCATTTCGAAACACATTACTGCATATAATCGCTTATTTTTCTTGAGTTACAACATTGTTAGGTAAAACTTCGTGCCAAGTTTGAATTCAATCAGTTAAACATTTCTATAGATATTAATTATTTTGTAAAAACAAAATAGCATGCAAATGGTGTCAGAAGTGTTGTATTACATTTTTGTTTGGCGCCGAAACGATAGCAATGGAGAGTAAAGACTTCAAAGAAGGGAATTTTCGTCCTCCTCACCCACTCCATTTTGAAATAATCCCCCCCCCCCCAATTAATTCTGAATTAAAACTCCAAGCAATCAACTCGATCTAAAAACGCTTTTACTGTAAAAGAAATGCTCAGAACCAATTCAACACAGAAAATCGCTGGTCTCTAATCAATCCTGACAAGTAAAATAAACAGAAACTAATTTCCTTGATTAACAACAACAAAAAAATCTAAAAAGTAAAAACGGTACAGGAAATTATACTCAACTAGGTAAACTCTTTTGCGATGAAAGATGATTGAAAATTTGACAGCTTTGAATTTCTTCTGGAAGAAGATGTAAAAGAACCGTCGAAAGAAGTTATTAATTCCGACTGATTAGCACCCCTCCCCCTCCCTCCTCTTTACCGCAACGACACTGGAGAAACCTTTTAAAAAGAAAAGACACCGACTTTACAGACTGAGGAAATGGAATACGCTAAATCGATAATGTTGTTAACAATACAGTCCCAACAGAATTTTGGTAATTCATTTCCTTGACTTTCTCTGATTTTTCTCATCCCTGACCTACTCGGGGCATATTTTGAACATAAATTACATTGCACACATTTTAACCACCTTCCCTACCCTAAATTAGTTTCCCTGACCTCACATGCTTGGACGACAAAGAAAGCACGAGTATACTGCCCCAGTACATATTAATAGAATTCAAATAAATTAAGCATTTTGTATACTGAGGGCGGTGGAAATAATTTTTTATCTGTTTTAGAGTTAACCCATAACTTTTATCAAATAAACTTACATAACGTACATGATGGGGTCAGTATGACCCGTAACACGAAAACAAAATATTTCTTATATTTATTTTATAACTTGGAATTTTTTTGGCTTTATTACTTTTATGCAATCTTTGTTAATATATTTATACTGATATTGTAGTTGAAATTTATTTTAACTCATACATAAGAAACATTATAAAAATCATGGTCATAATTTAAAATTTGAAAACATATTCGAGGTTTAAATAAAACACAAATTTTTAAATTATTAGTACTTTTAATATAAACAGTTTCTCAAGAAGACAAAACTTGTTTACTTCCCATTGACAGATATACTTTTTAATACATGCAAGCTTTGAAAAATGAAATATAATCAATGCCTGAAGGTATAAAGTTAAAAAGTAAAGCTTTTGTAATTATTTGGTCAAAATAAACATCAACAATAAAAATTAAGAATGTCCAACAAAAATACTGAAAAAATTTTAAACACTTTTCCGCAAAATGGTTAAAAAGTAAAAATACATAGTTGGGTCAAAGTGACTTGCTAATTGATTTTACTAGAAATCAAGAAAAGAAACTAAATAAGACATTGTTCTGCAGGTAACTGAATGGTAGAATTGTGGAGAGGATGTCATGTAAATGTAGCCAACGACTGGAACAAAATATGTTCGTTTATATTATATATTTTTTTTTATATTTGAGTAAAGCCCAAGTGTATGCCATTAAAACCATTACAATAACGTAACTTGTAAACTACGCATGCGTTAAAGACTTTCTGAAATATTTAAACGTTCCCCGTAAGATTGTTTTCTTAAACCTGCGTTCCATAATTCACACGGGACGTGTTTTTGCCAAAGAGGTTACCTTGCTACGTCTAATCTCTTTGGGAACTAGCCTTCTTGTTCTCTAATCTGTGTTTATCTTCTATGTACATATATAATACGACATCTTCTCTGCGCAGATTTACAACGTATGCCTTACATAAATTAGGGACTTGCGTAAAGACTTCAACGATGGGAAAGCATTGGTTAAGATTTGTCGTGCGTAACCTTAAAATAATATATAATTCTGTTTACATAGCGTGTCATTTCCATTTTAAAATTTATATTATAAAATATAGTCTAGTAGTTTTAATAATTTTAACTTAAAACCTAGCAGGTTTTTTTAGATTATGGTGTGATGAATAAAGAGATGTATTTATTAAAAATTAGAGGCACCGCCCCCTGCTCTCGTAGCTCGCCCACCCCTATCGGTGAAGCAAATACAAACTTATTATTATATACTCTTATTTATATTATAACGAAAGTGTCGATTGATTAAATTTGATTTAAAAATTTTGATTTTTTTGAAGGTCCTAGCTACTTGGAATTGGAGATAAAACAAAACAAAATTATAAAATTGACATAGCCCTTAATTCTTTTTAAAATTTCTTAATAAAACTAAATCAAAAGGGAAACTTAACTTGCTGGACACTGGGATTGGGGTAGAGGTGACCTAGCCGTAATAGAGCCAGAGTTTTTGCGTGAATATCAGGATGTTTTTGAATAAAGTAATTTCATTCGCCCAAACAAATCGCGATGTCTGAGAAGAGAAATTTAACCATACATGTGTGGAAAGTCTGGAAATACAGAATTTCTCGGATTTTCTAATTTTAAAGACATGTTTATTTTGTAGGCTACAATTTGGTTCTTTTCAATTGCTGTAATACAAGCGTTTTTCCAATAGGGCGGCCTACTTTAAAATGTCTAATGGAAGCCTTTATTGCGTTTTCAGGGGTTTTATATCGTTTTAAGCCTTTTATAATGTTTTAATTTTTTTTTTTTAGTTGCATGATTCTTGGATTCCAAGTCACTTTGAATAATATTATATAGGATAATATATTAATAATAATATTAAATATTACCTTTTAATGTTCCTTCTTGTGACTTTTTTGGTCATTCGAATGTTTTACGACGCGTTTCGGGACCGCAATCCCATTGTCAAGTACACTTACACAAACACAATAAAGCACATAACACGTTTAAAAAACACACAAAAACACCACAGTTACAACACTTTTAAAAAACTTAATTGTGCCGAACAATTTTCATCGTGTAGGTCGTAGTGTGGTCCATGGTACCATTGACAATGGGATTGCGGTCCCGAAACGCGTCGTAAAACATTCGAACGACCAAAAAAGTCACAAGACGGAACATTAAAAGGTAATATTTAATATTATTATTAATATATTATCCTATATAATATTATAAAAACTTTTTTATAAACGCAACAGTTTTTGTTTAAATTGGACTTGAAATTTAGATTTTTAGATGGATTTAGCTAGATGGGAGATAAAACAAATCAAAATTTCAAAATTGACATGAACCTTAGTTTCGTTTAAAATTTCTTAATAAAACTACCTCAAAAAGGAAAATGTTTATTAAAAATTTGTTTATGCCTGTCCATTCCTGCTTAATGAATGTTAGGGGCCTACAACTCTCAAAAACATCGGACAAAGGTTAACCGTAACACAGCGCCATTATTGCGGATCGTTCTGAGTTAAAGTTTTTCCAACTACTTATCTTATTGGTGTGCAATACCAGGACGAAAAATTCCCAATCAATCCTCTTCAATATTACTTATCTTTAATCCAATTCTGAAGATAATTTTTTGTAATTTGCCGAGAATCGTCCATGAACATCTGAACTATAATTCGTAGATGACGGAAATTGTAAATTATACATTTTTATTAAACATTTGCTTACAAATAAGACGAAAACAACGATTTTCTGTCGAGTCACCTGATAGCAGTAAAACATCGGGTCGAATTTTGTTACCTACTAACTGTACATTGAAGCTTTCTGCAAATTTAAATGCCGTACGCATATGGCGTAAACTAAATATAAGACCGATATGAAAGACGAAAGTGTATACAAGCTATATTCTAGTCGGGCTCGAGCGCTTTACCAATGCAATATCATAGGCCTGCATTCTCAAGGTCGGCTTCGCTCACTGGATTTGATGCTTTTACCCTTAAGGGTGTGCTCCAGTAAAAGAGAAAGCAACCGGCGACTCCAGCGCTTCAACCTATAGCCGTATCTAAACGGTGCTATTTCTTGCAGCTGAGCGCTTTGTCATTGCCTCATTTAAAACTATTTTATAAATCCATCTTTTGTAATTGAGTGCTGAAAAAAAAACTGAATATACTTTAAAAAATTGCGGATCCGGCTTGCGATTCACTTTTAATTATTAATTTTTACTTTCTCCACCCTATACGTAGTATATGGAGAAGGTATTGTTTTCGTAAAAATGTTCGAATTTGAATTTTCAGTTGAATTATCTGTTTCGATGCTCCCAGAACACCAAAAAATTGTTTAGTGCAATTATCTGTGTTGGTGCTCCCTGAACCCAAAAATATTTTTAGTGGAATTTTTTTTTTTTGTACTCCCTGAACCCAAAAAAGTGTTTTTAGAGTGGTGCCTGTCTGTCAGTCTGTCTGTATGTATACACGACCAGAGAGGACACTATTGGTCCGATTTTCATGAAATTTGGTATGTAGGTACTAAACCCTAATATCTCCAGGCGTTTTTTTTTAATTTTTTGGAATTTTAAATTTTTAAGGGTAATTTACCCCTAAAAACCCATAAAAAACGACAAAAATGCAAATTTCTCAAAAACGGCTCTAACGATTTTGATCAAATTTTCAGTATTTATAGTGCATAAGATGCCAAACAAAATGACATCACCCACTTTTATCAAAACTTCGGCGTTTTATAATTATGGGGAAATGTTTAAAAATAAACAAGTTTGTGTTGTCAATCTAGCATCGCGGCAGCGGCCGCATGGGGTAGCACCACGGTAGCGAGCACGGCCAGTAATTCAAAGGTCGCGCGATCGAATCCCGCCTGGGACAATAATTTTTTTATACAATTGACGTAGGTAGAATATTATTTTTTTGTTTTGTTCTAAAAAGTAGTAAATAAAATGATTAAAAACAATATTATTTTGACTACAGTAAGTTGGGAGAAAGTTTGTGTCAGTTAACTGATACCGTTTATTTATTTAGCAATTAAAAACGTTCAAACCTCATACTTAAAAAATATCAATCACGTGACAAATGAACGGGATAAAAAAAAAATGAAACGTAAAGCGGATGCATATTGTAACTTAAAATGAGATCTAAGCAAACAATGTTGTGGTAAAAAATAAACGAAATAAATGTGTTTAAATTTAACATTGCTCTTACGGGATACAAATCCAAGATGGCCGCCACTACAGCAGATCATTAAGGTACAAATTTAACGTACACGTACAGCTGTATTACCTTGAAGCACCACCAGACAACCAAGAACCATAACATATAGGTCTACAGATACAACTTAAAACTAACGTCTAGGCTAAGAGGTGTTGTAGTAGTAAGGGAAGGGCCTAACCTTGGAGTTATAGAGAAGGAAAAAATAACTGACAGTTTCTGTAAATACAATGGGTGCCAACAATGGGGATGGATTATGTACCTGATCAGAATAACTAAATAAGTTAAAGAACTACATGTAAATTATTATTATTATTAGGCCCATTTAATTTTAACCTAAGTAAAGGAACATATTTTTAAAAAAAACCTGTTTAGTTTTAAATCGTAGATTTTAAAGTGAGTAAATTAGAAATTTAACCGAATAAAATTTCTATTTATGATTTTAAAACATAATTTATATTTTTGGCAGATCTGGAATTTGGGAGAACTGCCGTGCTGCATATGAGGATATCGTGAAACATTTGGAAAGGTAGGCTGACAAAATAGTCTCTCTAGTTTTATTTCATGAGGTGGTGGGATGATTTTAATGAAATTGTGAAATATTTATTTAAATTTATTCTATGATTTGTTTTATTTAACGGTTTATGTAGCCTTTGTTTTCTGACGGCTAGGAAAGTAGTAATAATTATTTTAATAAAACATTAAAAAATGTAAGCAACGTATTACTAAAAATGCAAATCAAAATGAAACAAAGAAAAATACATCAACAAAACGCATTTTTAAAAGAGGACAAATTGGTACTAGAAAATATTATTCACTATAATTTGTACACTAAAACCGGGGGAAGCACTGCGTGCTTCGCACGCATCTCTTTCGTTACTACACAAAAAAGTAACATTGAACCTCAAAATTAATATAGTAAATAGACTATTATTAAAATGTCTGAATAAAATTATTGAGTTTAAGGTGTAGCCTAACAGGAATTATAAAAGTGCAAAAGAACCTTCCTAATTGTGGCATATTCCTGAACAGAAATTTAACCAAAAAAATAAGAGATACAAACTATGGAATCAGCTGTTTATGAAATTGCCACTGAGAAGTAGCCTACGCGTCAGTGGAGTTGTTTTAGTACCGAAACTGAACAAACAACAGCTGAGCAATGTGCAAATGGGCAAACGTAAAATAAATATTTTTATTTGAAATTACTTAAAACATTTCAGAATTCCCCCAGAAACGTGAGGCAATACAAATTTTAAAACTTTTTTTCAAGTTAATTAAATATTGATTGAATGCTGACTCAATCTTTTCACAAAAAATCCCTACTTTAATTAAAGTCGAAGCTAAATTTCCCTCATGTCAGTCGTAACGTACACGTGGTATATTTGTTTTGACACTCATTAAACGCCAGTTTTTTAGTTAACACGACTATACATAATTATTCAGCGGTCATTTGACGGCGACGGTATATTTTCAATTCCAGTTTTAATTCGTAGTCATGGCAACGTGTCAACAAACAGACGATTTCGCTTTAAATTCATGAGAAGTGTCTCCCCCCCCCCCACATCATCTTTAGACATTTTATATTGATTGTCTGAGAGATGACAACGGTACAGCGTTCCGACAGTTCAGGTCAGTGTGATATTGACAAGACAGATTAATATGTGGAAGGCATAAAGGGGTAGATTAATGCTGTCGAAAATGCCTAGCGGGAATTGAGAGCAGAATAATGTCAAAATCTATTGAAGTTTTTGTTTGTACTCATTTAAATTTTTTTTTAAACATGACATTAAATAAATAAAATGCAAAATTGTCGTATCAAACTTCGTGTGTGTTATAAATAAACATTTCTTTCCAAGGCTTTGTGAAATGCAATTTGTGTCACTAAAATCAAACATATAAAATCTAAGTGCGCTGTTTGTATCTTTATTTAGGATCTTTATATTTACAGTAGGATCACTTGCCTATGTAAAATGTAAAGATACAGTTTTATAACAGGATCACTCGTCTACTTTAAATTACTAAACGATACAGATTTACAATGTACTCGCCTACTTTAAATTCCTTAACGACACAGATATTTACAGTAGGATCACTTGCCTATGTGAAATGTAAAGATACAGTTTTATAACAGGATCACTCGTCTACTTTAAATTACTAAACAATACAGATTTACAATATACTCGCCTACTTTAAATTCCTTAACGACACAGATATTTACAGTAGGATCACTTGCCTATGGAAAATGTAAAGACACAGTTTTATAACAGGATCACTCGTCTACTTTAAATTACTAAACGATACAGATTTACAATGTACTCGCCTACTTTAAATTCCTTGCCGACACAGATATTTACAGTAGGATCACTTGCCTATGTGAAATGTAAAGATACAGTTTTATAACAGGATCACTCGTCTACTTTAAATTACTAAACGATACAGATTTACAATGTGATCACTCGCCTACTTTTAACTTCTTACCTATAAAGATTTGACGAACTCACCAACGTTTCCTCTTTGATATAGTACAGATAAGGATAGGGCTTATTCAGGAGATTTTAACGGCCCAGATAAACCTGTTCTCAAAACGAGCAATAAATATTTCTCCTAACAAACCTTTTTCAAATTTGTTCAATGCCATAAACGGAACACATTTCACAGTCCGAAATCAAGTTCTCTCGACTGCAATGGGAATCGTCTAAACACATTCCCTCCCACTCACCGGGTCGACTGGTTTCTGATGACTTCCAACAAACTGTCCACTTTGACGACGACCGACAAAACCGAGAGCCAGCGAAATTTCAACACTCTGACGCCAATAAAAACTTTACGTCCGAAGCGCCAACACTCGTGGAACGGCTTTGTGTGATGCGCTGTAAAAACTGTTCCCGAGCCCTAAAAATGTTATTTACTGTAGTTGATCGCCGGACTGACGAAACTGTTGTTATTTAAGAGTTTTATAGTCAGGAGTTATGTAAATTTGTGGTAAACGATGTCCTGGAAGTCTAAAAACACGTGGATAAACGTAAATTCAAAATAGCTATGTCTGTCTTTTGCGACATATTTTTTCACGTCTTAAAAAATCTTTTGCAATCAAAACTCAAAAAAGGGTTAAGAAATTATAATTTTTTTTACACAATTTCTTAATGGCTACATGAAATGTTTCATTGAGACCGTTTCTACAACTGTTTTATTTGGACTAAAAATATGTTGTTGTTTTTTTTTTATTAATACAATTCACAATGCATGACTTAAAATACCATTGAATGTTACAATATAATTGGTGGTTTCTTAATAAGGGGAAAGAACTTTGTGATGGACGAAGTAGAAATTATTATAAAACATAAATAGATCTACCTCACAAAAAGCTGTACAATAAAGACTAGAAGGAATATGATTAAATTTAACTTGGGATTAAAAAAGGTTGTAAATTTGTTTACAAAATATAAGATAGCATTTTTTCAAATAGATAGAAATGTTTCATTGAGACCGTTTCTACAACTGTTTTATTTGGACTAAAAATATGTTGTTGTTTTTTTTTATTAATACAATTCACAATGCATGACTTAAATACCATTGAATGTTACAATATAATTGGTGGTTTCTTAATAAGGGGAAAGAACTTTGTGATGGACGAAGTAGAAATTATTGTAAAACATAAATAGATCTACCTCACAAAAAGCTGTACAATAAAGACTAGAAGGAATATGATTACATTTAACTTGGGATTAAAAAAGGTTGTAAATTTGTTTACAAAATATAAGATAGCATAGATGTTAAAGACATGTGGAAAGGAATGCAAGCTGCTTTTGGAGGCTTCGTGAGGTTAACGGGATTTCGGATCTTGTTTTCACACCAAATTGATCGAAGTTGAATCATTCACACCAAATTGTTTCATACTCTTAACGTAATCTTTAAAAGTGGAAATTAAGTCACAGCGTTTAAAAGCGTTTCAGTTCTTGTTTGCATGTTGTCAGCGAATTTCTATAGGAAAGATGATCTATATCAAAGCCCACTAAAGAATACCGTTGCGAGGCGGCCAATAGGATGGGCGCGCAGCGTTGCCATATCTACTAGCCTCGAACACTTCTGGTACTTACCGCTAGAGGCTTGATCGCACAGTTTAAAAATTATAAATGCGTTGAGTCAGCCGCAGTCAGTTAGAAGCGCGGGAAGAACGTGACAACGTCGCACTACGGCGATTGGAGCGTTCAAGGTCTCGGTGTACACAAGCCCGTCCCTCAACGGTATTCTTTAGTGGGCTTTGATATAGTGCAGTGATCCTTATGGTAAGACCTAAGGTCGGGAGTAGAAAATGAACACCGATCATGGTCCCCAGAACACGTTTTGGAATGTCATGAAAATTTAAATGGATGTATATTATTTGTGTTCGTACTCTAACGGCCGCATTTTAAGTCCAATTCGGTCCGAATTTCGTACACACGTTGGTGGTCCAAGTCGCTCGAACGAGTTAGCAAAAAATCCCAAAACCAGAAGCACTTTTTGTGAACGGAAGTAACTTTTTTTTTAAAGATATTTCGTACCAGAATGAAAATTTTTTGGGGTTTTATATAAAAAGAACATTTTGGATATTATTCCGCACAATTTGTTTTTTTACACGACCTTATAGTTCGCTTAGTATCTTCCAAAATCGATCAAAACGTAAAATACCATAAAAGTACGTGGTTCAAACCCATGCGAGAAATTTTACTGAGGGGGCATCTTCTGATCCGAGGCCGTCGGCCGATTTGCACGCTGTGAGCGAAGCGAGCACCGTGGCCGCAATGTTGATTTAAAAACTGCTGGTGGAATGAACAGCGCGAGAGTCGTAGCGGAGGCTTAGGTGCAGAGGCAGCTATTCAGCGCGTTCGTGAGTAGGACAATTTCCCAAATAGTTGGTTGAAACCCTAAAACATATACACTTTATTTTTGGAAATTCACTCAACCTACGAGAGCGGTTCAGTTGACGACCTTAGGTCTCACTATAAGAATCATTGCAGCAGCTAATTTGTCCTATGGAAATCTATATATATAAAAATGAATTGCTGTTCGTTAGTCTCGCTAAAACTCGAGAACGGCTGGACCGATTTGGCTAATTTTGGTCTTAAAATGTTTTCAGTAGTTCATAGAAGGTTTATACGTAAAGAAAAATTTGAAAAGTTTCCCGAAAAAGTTTCAAATTTGGAAGAAACTCAACAGCCTTTACTGACTGAACTCAAAACCATAGCTTACAAAAACAGCTGTTCGTATAAAAAGCTTAGCAACACGTTATGTTTGTTTACAATCATTACCATAGCAACATTACTTAGCAAATTTATAATCACTTTAATACTCTTCAAAACTAACAGCTTTTTAAGGTTAGATTGAAAAACTATAAACAAACACAAGGAAAAATCAACGAAAAATGCTTACAGAATTATAATTCAACTCAAACATTGGTTATTAAATATCTATATAGGCCTACTTAGAGATATGCTGTTTAAAATATTGTTTATATAAAATATATCATTACTATGAATTTTTTAATACTTTTCAAAACATATATTCGCTATCAATAATAATAATAACAAACAAATTATTTGAAACCATGCATAACCATAAACATACACGAGTTTAAACATATTTTATTGAAAACTAAACAAACAATCTGAATTAAACTAAATGCCATTAAAATATCACATTCGTAGCTTTATTTTGATATATAGTTGTATATTTAAATACTAAACAATATCTTACACTAATTAGGCCTATACATTTAAAATTACAAACTCTATTTGAACCAGTTTGTTACATCCTAAATTAACGCGGATGTTACAAAGTGATTCAAATATCTTTTCTACGACCCCCAGCTAATTTAAACCCTCGCTAAGAAAGGGTTAAAAGAAATTCGAAATTTTAGGGCGGTTTGGGGGGGGGGTCAAAGGTACTAAAAATCCCTATAAGAATGAATTGGAATGAAATTTGGTACGTAGCTTCCTTTTAGGCTGTAAGTGCTCGCAACATTATCAATGAAATTAAGTGAAAGTCAAAATTAGTAAAAACTATAAATTAAAACGATTTATTTAAAGCTGTTTCATGTTAGATAGTAGTTTACAGGAATACAATTGTCAGTGCTTTCTTAAATAGCGTAGCCTTTTTTCCATGACCACAGTAGGATACGCACGGGTATTCAACGAACACTTAAAAAGAATACAATTACGTCAAAAAGACTGAAAATACTAACAACCACGGGCAACGCCGTAAGGGTCAGCTAGTTCGCTAATAATTTAATAGGGTACTTGTGCATTATACGGACCCCACCTAAAAGTCCCTAACTACTATCCTAGCGAAGCCACTGCCAAGGAAACGGGCTTGGAGAAATTAGCGTGGAAAGAAGACCCTGTTGAGCTTGACTCTAATGTTGAATACAGGTAAACATACTGTGACTAAACCTTTTAGAACCTTTTAGGTATTATTTTTATTATTATTTTTGCATTTCTGTTGCCATGTATGATCTGTCTAACCAGAGGCATAAGGACACGGCTGCGAAGAACGATATTTGGGAGAAGATAGGTGAACTATTGGAAGAACTTAGTTTTATCATCCACCAGTTCCTTAAATATTTATAATGGTTTACAAAATAGGGATGAGTATCGATGTTCGGATGGCAACGGAAATGCAAAAATAATAATAATAAAGGTTCTAACCTAACCTATTTAGTCACAGTATGTTTCGTTCCCTTGGCAGGGGTTTCGTTAGGTATTAGTAGATAGGGACATTTAGGTGGGGTCCGTATAATACACAAGTACCTTTAATAGAAAGTGTAGACCAGGCGTTTAATTTATACAGTTAGGCTTGCATATTTGTTTAATTTAAATATGCGTCTCCGTGCAAGATGGTTAGCGTGCGGAGCACGCATTGTTTGCTAGTAAACTCTGAAGACCAGTAAATAGTAGTAAACAATTTGTTTAATTAATGTCGTACTCGTCACACGTCGGGCGTCGGAAGTCGCTACCACGACACGCTTTTGATTGATTTATCCCAACATCTTTCCGCGGCTCGTCGTTGAGTTTTTTCCGTTTTTGTTGATGGAATTTTGATTGGTCGAAAAGACGATTTGTCAGTCGCACTTGTGGCGGACGCGGCGGCATCTGTTTTAATAAAATCGGAAAGCGGAGGAGGGGACTAATCGATTTATTCAGGCCTGTTGACAGACTTAAGGAATCTTTCGATTTCAAATATCGATCGGGTGTGTAGAGGGTGTTTGTGAAATGAGGCACCGAATCTGTGGAGTTGGTTCGTTAGATCAAAACAAACGTAGATTTTGAAAAGGATTTTGTATTTACAAAAACCCTAATTTTAAAAATAAAATGTTGAGTTAAAATTTGATGAACGAATTTTTGTATGCGGTTTAAAATTTAAAACAAATATTTTTAAATGACAGCTGTTTAAAAATATTAAAAGTAAAAAAAAAAAAAATACAAAATTTACAGATGTCAATGCTTGAAGTGAACCTAAACACTGACTAGTTGATTTTAAGACGAAAATAATTGGAGCACGCAGCTGAACATCTGACGTGAGCTGAGCGAATTTTCAAAATTAAGTTTATATATTTTAGGGTTTCAAGCAACTGTTTTGGAAATTTATCTACTCATGAAGGCGCTGAATAGTTGCCTATGTGTGTACGAAACACATTAGTAGAATTTGTTTGCACCTAAGCCCCCAGCTTTGCGAGTATGCCGCTCGACCTTGCGGCCTCGGGTTATGGACTGATTCACTTCGCTCGTAGCGTACAAACCGGATCTGAAGATGTCCCCACGTGGATTTGAACCGGGTACTTAAGGTACCTTATGTTTTTTATTCGATTTTTCGAAGGTCTTTTAAAAAAACTAAATGTGCAGAATAATATAATACGTTTTTTTTTTTTTTTTTAATAAAACCCTAAAAATGTTTAATTCTAGTAACGAAATCTAAAAAGAAATGTTAGTTCCGGTCAAAAAACGTGCTTCCGGTTGTTTGATTTTTTTCCAACGAACTCGTCCGAGTGACTCGTACAACCAATGTGTTTACCACATTCGGACTTAAAATTCGGCCGCTAGAGTGCTAACACATTTATACATTTATGTAATTTTAAATGATACCCCAAATGTGTTATGAGGCCCATGATTGGTGCTCATTTACTACTCCCGACCTTAGGTCTCACCATAAGGGTCACTGCAATAGCTCATCTTTCCTATGGAAATTCTCTAAAAACCTTAAAAAGAGTATATATTGCTTTTGCCTTAAAAACATTCACATTTACGAGACGGTATACTTTTAAAAAATCGAAAGTAAATAGTTTATCTGGATTTAACCGTTCCGGTCCTCAACGGGGCCCTCTGGGCAGTCTAGAACTGATTTCGAAAAATCGCCCCTTAACGGCCGAAACAGCCCACTTTTACGATTTCCTTAATTTGTAGTTATTGAGACATTTATCGAATTAAAATGAACAATAACCCAGATCATGTGATCAACAAAGACTGGTCTAAAAGCGAAGGAAGCGCCTCCCGCGGTGACAATACCAACTAAATTAATTACCGCTATTGCCCCGGCAACAGTATCGCAGTCTGCAGTCTGGTAGCACGCTATCCGCAGAGGACGAATTTATGTCCTTTCTTTTAGATTTATATCGGGGAAATTGAAAGTTTGCGAGTTTCTACGTCTCAGTTGGTTAGATCGGACGTCATAGTGATTAGTATACACCATTGACAAGTTGGTTGACGTGAACGTCTAGACTGGGTTTGACCCCGAAATTTGGTATTTGTTATTCTTGAGTGTGCAATACTTGAGTCCTAAGGTTGAAAAGGTATTATTACTCTTAAAAATAAATATTAATCAATGACGGATCGGGATCATATTTGACATAGTGGTTAATCATTACGACAACCATGAAAATCATTACGAATACAAACAAAAATAATTCGATCACGCAGCTGAACCGCTGACGTATATTTAGCGAATTTAAAAAATTAAATTTATATGTTTTAACCTTTCAACCAACAATTTGGGAAATTGGTCTACTCACAAAGGCGCGAAATAGCTGCATGCGTGAATGAAATACCAGGTGTCTTAAACGTCCCCCCCCCCCCTATTATTATTTTTACAATAGAAATAGACAGATTTTCTTTGGGGATTGTTAACATGACGAAAAATTGAGTTTTGTGGTGTATAGTAAATTTCAACCCCTCCCCAAAAAATGGGGCATTTTTTGGGTAAGTCGACAATTTTAAACGAGAACCCCTATTGAGTGACACCTCATTTTAAAGGCTTTGATAAAAGAAGAAGATTGGCGCAAACCGGAGGTCTGTATGTTGATTGACTCTATCCAACATAATGGCCAATCAAAGTTATAATTTTCCACCATTTAAATAACATAATGGTTTCTTAATAGACATCGTTGGCTGTGGTTCGGATTCCACGTAAAACTGTAGGTCCCGTCTTCATTAGCCTTAAGTGCAAAACAGTAGGACGTTAAACACAAAAAAAAAAAAAAAAAAAAAAAAACATTCATCCAGTAGGTCACTCAATCTAAGTTATAAAACATAGTAATTAGTATAAAAACAGTAAAGCTGAGCACTCTGGAATTCCCAGGTACTGGACTTTTTACTATTAGGAGTCGACAAACATGCACAGTTATGAATAACAAAGCATTTGTAAGGTTGTATCAACACAAAGTCCAGTAGGCTACCTGGGCGACCGAGCATCTCTCAGTATTTTATTTTTTGTATTATTTTTTTTAAGAAAATGTATGTAAATACGAATTGCATACTGAATAAATATGAATATTTTTCGACCTTACGTAGCCTACATAATTATGAACTGCTTAAAAAAAAAAAAAAAAAAAAAACTCGAGTGTAATTAGTACTAACATTTTATCGGATTTTTTTGCAGATATAAAACCTAGCGTATTCGAATCCTGACGTCCAAAAATCGCTAATAGGTATATGTAGGTTATGAAAACTAGCCAACGAATAGGCCAAATTTGATATTGTTTATGTATTTTAGAAATAACAAATAATAATTATAATCATTAGATAATTTATATTACCTTTATAGGAATGCAAATAATGCAGAAACTGGTGAAAAGGTTTTCAGAACGGTTAATAACAGCTCAAAAATAATGTTTTAATAACGTTTGGCGTTTGAATAAAGAAATAAGTTGAAAATTATAATACCACCTGATACATTGTTAATGATTTATTTTTGTTAAATCTTATCATACTAAACGAGCAATTCTTGTATATTTTCTATTCGCCTATACTTAGTGACTTCAAAGGCGGTATATAAAAGAAGTTCAGAGTTTAAATTTTATGCGAGTTTTTACGAGTTTATGCTCATTTTTGCAGACAAAAGACCTAGCGCATTCGATTCCTGACGTGAAAAACCCCTATATGCAAATTTTCATCAAAATCGTTAGAGCCGTTAGCGAGATCACCGAAATAAATTTGTAAACAAATACACAAGAATTGCTCGTTTCGTAAGATAAGATTAAACCATTATAAGAGAGATAGCATCAACCAATATCTGGAGTGATCAAAGAGGCTCAGTCGGTAGAACGTTAGCACGGAAAGGTAAAGAACTTGGGTTCAAATCCCAGTCTTGCTCCATGTTTTTGCACTTGTAATTTAATTAAATTAGCCCTTCTGAGGAAGCGTGTAAGCAGGTAAGTTATAACTAATTAAAAATAATATATATGTAATTTTTAATGACACCCTAAACGTGTTCTGGAGGCCATGATCGGTGCTCATTTACTACTCCTGACCTTAGGTTTGTCCATAAGGGTCACTTCAATAGCTCATCTTTCCTATCGAAATTCTTTAATGAGATCGTTTGCATTTTGACTATTACCGTTTGCCGGATAAAAACGGGTATAACACAACCCCTAAAAAATAAATAGTCATTATTTTACTTCCCCAAGAAGATTGAAACCTTAAATTCGGTACATTTATCAACTAAATGTTGATTTGTAGTTACATTACTGTGAGATTGTTGTTCAACAGTTCTGCTCATGCGCAAAACTCGTTAATTCCACGACTAAATCAACAATAGCTGCCTGTCTATGGCTAGTTGTCGTATAAGCGGGTCTATTTGTAACATAAATCCATAACGTCAGGGCATCGCGACGCAACGATCCGTCGGCGTCGTCATGTGACACTCTCATTAAACCGCCCATAAACCATTGCGACCGGGTTAAACCCTTTGTTTAATCGGAATCACACTTTTAGGCTTAGTTGAATCGTTCACTTAGATTGTTATAATTCATTAATTGAACCTGTGTTGAGGTGTTTAGAGGGAGGCGACGCGTGTAAAAAGCCGCGTTTATTGTGGCCTAGTATTGATGCGGTTATGGGTACGGGAAATAGTAAAGCAGTAATTGTATACAGGGTGGTTTTTTAATTGGAGAGTGTAATTCAGGGGTTGGTCGGACAGGTCAAAATAAAAAATTTAAAAAACTTCCTATAAACATACTTTCTGAAACGTTTCTTCTACCAGCTATCCGCCATTATGGGTTCTTATGGGACTACGTTTTTTGCTCCGAGTTGCGGCATATGACGGTGCCATCTTGGTTGTGATAACGTAATGTGCACAGACTTCCGACGGACGATAATATAATGTGTGATAAATTGTATAACAATGTGTTATGGTGTTTA
>JAGFPH010000236.1:497360-516590 GCA_018207615.1 Philaenus spumarius | reverse complement strand
AGAATTAGCTGTAGGGAAACTTAAATGTATATTGAAACCAATTTGACCATCTGATTTCAAAGATACATATTGATACATAATATTTGAAAATTACAGTTAACAAATTCGATATCAGTTTAATTCGTTTTTACGAGACAGTTTAATTAGTCTGTTTATCACGTTTAAACAAGTGATAATAATAATTATAAGTTATTGTTTGATTATCCGGATAAACCAAGTCGTGAGTTTAACAAATACCTCATTATTAATGCTGAACCTACGTGCAGTATATACGGTACAAGGTGCGTTATCTTCGACCTTCACTGTAAACAGCAAAGACTACAAAATAAACTCATTAATTGTTCTACAATACTACTCGAAACAAAAATAAAAAACCGAGTCCACAATTAAGACAACGGCCGAGGGACACAGCGATCTGATAACGTACAGAGAATAAACTCGGCCCAGCGTCTAATAGAATTGTAAGAACTCCAAAATGGGAGTACTATCTGCATCGCTTATCAAAACCAGGGTGTTCGGGTCATTTCGTATTCAGATCCGAAAGGATAACATATATAGTGTTGTAGTTGCAGTCGTGGCCGCAGGAGTGCGCTGATTGCGATCGCCGTGTGCGGTGCTCGCTTGATCGCAAGATACGTACGGCTTCTTCTTCTTATTTCCTTGTCCGACACGACCGACTAGATCATGAGCAGAACATTTGTGTCGTTTAACACAATTTAAAGACAATTTAGTAAACCTAACATTGAACACATTATGGTTGACGGGAGGTGGGGTGGGGGAGCTGTTAATTTATCGGTTTGGGTTCGCCTTTAGATTATGCGCTAATCGCGACGTGCCGGGCTGAGCTATGCGCGCAAAGTAGTTCGGATTAAAATATGCGCGACGGAAAGCTTGTCTAGAAGGCCGGGACGACGGACGAAAATTATGCATTCTGTTTGCGTAAATCAGTTACTTTATGAAACCACAGTGAGATCTTACTTCTTTTTACTTGAGCCACTTGTATTAATGCAGACGGGGGAGCAGCGTGCAGCTCAGGTAAATTTAGCAAGGTCACTGCTGAAACAGACTGAGCTAACGCCTTTAGTATCTCGGCCAGCCCGCTTCACCTTGTGAGACGTAACAGCTGCTTTTCTACTAAACATAAAAGAGAAAAAAGATTATTCGGTTATCCGTATCTCTGGAACTGTGATTTCATTTAGTTTAAAAGCATACTTATACGCGTACTTAGCTTTTTAGAAGGGAAAAGGTTTGATCGCCCCTCCCTCTTAAATATATTTTCTGATACTACCATCGTTTGTATTGGGCGTTGTGCAAGGGCAGACACTATTTTTTGTCAAATGTAGTTTTCAAGCTATTTCTAAAAAAATTGCGCAAAAACTCTGACACTACTGCGCACAAGTGCCTTTGTTCTAATCAATAGACATTTTAGTAAAAATATCATAATATGCAATATTCTGTTTATATTTGCTACGCAGCGGGGATTGGAGTCAAGCGAGCAGGGGCGGAGCTCTGTAGTGTTTCTAAAAAAATCACTACTTACTTTACCAATTGCTTTGCAGTTAAAAAAAATAAAAAATAAATAAGACGATAACGTTAAGAAAAACGTAGCCAAAATAGCAAACATAGATTTAGGCCAATAAATAAATATAGATGATCCCAACATTTGAAGACTGGTTTATACGATTCCTGAATCCTGGGGCACTGCGGCACCAATTATTGTGTTTATATGTAATGGTTTCATATTTTATTCTAAGACACAACTTAATCGTTTTTAAGAGTAAAAACACAGAACACAATTCTCACAAAAATAAGTTTATTCGTCAAACGCGTTTCAAAGACAAAGATGTCATCCTCAAAAACATTTGAGCTACGATTCAAAGTTGTGACGATTGTAGTATAAATGTCACTGATAATAACGACTTTGTTCTGACGGTTATATTTACAGTTTTTTTCAATTATAATTTTTAAAGTCGTATTAAAGGTCTTGAACCTTCAATCGCTCCTTTTGAGTATACTAAGTAAGAAATAATAAGATTATAGAGGGCGAGAAAACTAGAACTAAGTCACAAAAGGAAAGTTGTCAACAATTTATAAAATTTAATAAGATTAGAAACAACCCAAAAAAGAATTTCAAACTGGTTAAAATTTTAAGGAACATTATCGGTTAGCGTATTGAGCCTTGAGGTACTCCACTGAGTATTAATATTCTCGTCTTAGGACGATTGTTGAAAACTACATTGTTGTAACCATTTTATAGAAAAAGTATCGGCTACATTCTTCAACCCTGAGGCAGTCCAGTTCTGATTGATTTGTATCTATTATCGTTTTAGTTGAATGTTTTTAATTTTTGTATTGTTATTATTCTGTTAAATTTTGTACAATGGTTGAGAAAACAAGCATATTATTTACACATAAAAGAAACTTATTCCGTGGTTCGTATATGAATAAAACTAAACAATTCATTTTATGTGTAGTAAATACAAAACAATAAAATTATTACAATCGAAAGTGTTGATTTAAGTTTTAAAGAAATATAGCTTCAAAAAGAATAATCTCTCAGCTTAAAATGCATTCAAGCAGACCGCATCGAATCCCCTGATTGGGGCTTGGGGTTACTGCAACAGAGCGACAACAGCCATCAAATATTATAAATAAAAATGTTAATATTTAATTTAAATTAAAAGAAAGAAACAATACGGTTATCGTTTTCGTAATTCATGTCTTAAAAACATTTTTTTATACACTTTTTAGGTTGACGATCAAAATTATACAAAATGTTTAGACATGAAATACGTCAGAATCACATGTTTACACAACAAATACAGGTTTGGTTAGTGATTGACCGCCATCTTGGTTCTAAACTGTCCTCGGCCACCACTCATTGCAGACATACTAAAGACCTTTAATTTACAGCACTGTTGATTCCCCATTTTGAAACTGTAACCGTTATTTTTCATTCTTATGGTTCGGCAGACCCAGCCACCATCTTGAATGTCAACTCACGTAAGAGCAATGTTAAACGAGTAACAAGATTACTGGAGTAATAATGATCAGACAATTACTCTAAATATGTAATTTTAAAGGTTATGACAGTCCGAATGTGGATATAATTTAGTTTTTTTTTAAATTTGTTGTTAACTAAATTCGTTCTTTGTTCAAAGTTTGCCATTGTTTTCCTCATTCAATAATGCAAATATGTAAAATGTAAAAAGCTCATGACATTCTATGTTTAATTGTCTTTCAAATAAAAGTAATTTTAATAAATTTCGATAATCTGCTTATTGTGGATGCTTGAACGCACCGTATATAAGTTTCTGTTCGAGTGTTTAGCCTGCACTCTTGTGGTTATCACATCAACTTGTTGCTCGCGAAGGAATACTAGAAAAATAATATATCCGTTAATTTTGAATGTGTGAGAGAAAGCTGTCTTTAATAAAACACACTCACATACATTGTCACGCATGCGCATTTCATTACGTTTACAGATGAGACCCTCTAGTTTCCGCCTTAATGAAGGTGCCCTATATTTGCAAGCGGAAGAATTAAACACAAACACAATGCTAGTAGTGTTCAACTCTGCCACTTGGAGAGCTGCGGTCGACACAGAAATATTTACCATTTCTGCCGAGCCTAATCGGACAACAAATTGTCGCTCAGCACAGTTACCGTATTCACCTCACACCCTGTATACAGAGCAAATAAAACACAATCTAATTTTAAAAGCTTATTCAATTCGTCCAATAAAACGATAATTAAACATATTGTACGATCGATGTTTTCTCTTATCTGCTTGTATTTCCTGTCCCATGTAACCCATACGGTATCAGTGCCTAATAGCCTACACAACACGCCCAGGCGTATGTACCCGGAGCCGATGTGTGGTCTTTTACCATGCTAATATATTACACTTTATAATTATATGCTACATACGGTTACCGGGATTGATAATGTTTTATCAATGGATTTATTTTATATTTAATAATTGATAACACGAGTAACGGCCGGTTAGTGATTTAAACCGGGGTTAAACTTTTAATTGACAACCAGTTTACACTGTAATGTACTGTACGTACGGAACTGGTTTCGGATTAAATGGTTTCCAAGGGATATAACGAGAGGATCGTGGATGAAAAAGGGCTCGAATTTATTGTGGTGATTTTAATAAAGACGAGAGAGACTTTGTTGGTACTTTTTCACAAATACAATTCAGGAAGAGTTGAGAACGTGTTACAATGATAAATATAAAAAAGTGAAGTAAAATCTCCACTTCACTGAAAAACATTCAATAATGGAAGTGTTTTTCCTCCTGCTACGAGTAATCTACGGTAGCATCAGCCTGACTTGCTCCAAGCATAATCTTATTCTTGACAACCTTATGCTTTTCTTACTAGTATTTGCTTACAGTCATATTACTTCTTTTTATTAATTAATATAGTAAACTATCACCTATATTTTTCAGTACAGTACTATTTTAATAAACTTTTTTCAGTATAGTAGACAAAACACCTGTATTTTTATGTCCAATAAACAGACGTCTATTTTTTTCTGTATAGTAGACAATTGCCTAAATTTGATAAGTATAGCATTCAAACTGGCAAACGCATGTATTTTGTCTGTCTAATAATGAATCACCTATTTTTTCAGTACATTTGACAATTGCCTTTATTTTGCATAACAGCAAATAATTGCCTATATTTGCTCAGTATACTAGACAACTGCCTGTATTTTTTCAGTACAGTAGAAAATTGCCTACATTTATTCAGTATAGTAGGCAAACGCCTCTACTTTTTTGTCTAATAATCAATCGCCTATTTTTTCAGTACAGTAGACAATTGCGTTCATATATTCAGTATAGTAGGCAATCGCCTGTACTTTTCTGTCTAATAATTAATTGCCTATTTTTTTCAGTACAGTAGACAATTGCCTTTATTTTGCAGAACAGCAGATAATCGCCTATATCCTATATTTTTTCAGTACAGTAGACAATCGCCTATATTTGTTCAGTACTGTAGACAATTGCTATACTTTTCAATGCAGGAGGCAATTGCCTATATTTTTCAGTACAGTAGACAATTGCCTATATTTTTTCAGTACAGTTGACAATTGTCTTTATTTTGCAGAACAGCAAACAATTCCCTATATTTTTTCAGTACAGTAGAAAATTGCCTACATTTTTATTCAGATTAGTAGTCAAACGCCTGTACTTTTTCTGTCTAATAATCAATTGGCTATTTTTTCAGTACAGTAGACAATTGCGTACATTTATTCAGTGTAGTAGGCAATCGCCTGTACTTTTCTGTCTAATAACTCATTGCCTATTTTTTCAGTACAGTAGACAATCGCCTTTATTTTTCAGAACAGCAGATAATCGCCTATATCCTATATTTTGTCAGTACAGTAGACAATTGCTATACTTTTCAATGCAAGAGGCAATTGCATATTTTTTTCACTACAGTAGACAATTGCCTATATTTTTTTCAGTATGGGAGGCGATGGCCTGTATTTTTTAACCCTCGCCGCCAAAAGGGGTCATATACGTAAGTGTGTATCAATGTGTCTGTGTATCTGTATGTGTCATCGTAGCTCCCACACAAATGAACCGATTTTTATATAGTATTTTTTGTTTTGAAAGGTGGCTTGATCGAGTGTGTTATAAGCTATGATTTAAAAAAATCTGTTCAACCATTCGGTTATTTTTAAATGTTTAATTTATCTTTCTGTGTAATAAACAATTGCCTATTTTTTTTGCGCCTTTATTGGAAATAACAACTTATGTTATTTTTGTGTCGGTTTAGGTTGTGTTACGATTATCGATTTTAAGATCGATTAATTCAGCCATGGCGTTTGGTTTTTACCGTTTGTTATTCCCCACACCGCCATTTATTAGTTCAATATAGATTTTAACAGAATAACAATAGTAGCAAACAAAAAATCAATGTATGGGAAAGAGTCCAACGTACAGAATATACATAAAAAACACTGGTAAAATTCCACCGAATTCGTCAAAAAGCCAAAAATACCAATACACGTCCCAAGGTCAACAAGTTCACGAATCCAAAAGTAATAGTAATCCCCGAATAACAGTTATTTAAGAAACGTTTTGGCCCGGACTTAGCCGAGTGTAACCGCATTCAATAAAGCACCCAACTTAATAACATAGAATTGACCAGGTGGGCCTCTGGGTTGTTATGTCTGTCCAAATTGGAACCGTTTACGGGGCGGGGTTACCACTTAAAATGGGACTGATAAGTATAGTCCTGGTGAGGTCAAATTATTAGAATCAGTCGGGAAAACGTGATGCGAGCGCAGCAAATGGAGCGCTTTATCAAATATCCCGGGACCGCGATGGGAACTCATTGTCCGGATAATGAAATATTCTGACATTCGGCCTAACAGATTGCTAGTAATTTGGAACTGCTTGAACGTGTGATTTCACTATTAAGTATTTGGAAAGGTTTTGTTTCTTTTTCTCGTGTTGTAGGCTGTGTACCGGCGTTGAAACTGGTTCTCCTGAGAAGTGTTTGGGCACGCAGTGGTTTCCTCTCTCTCTCTCTCTTTCCCGAAAATAACATAACGTTCTTTCTTTCTCTACAGAATTATTTAGGACAATCTGGTGGTCCTAACCTTTTCCCAAAATAACATCAAATTCTATTTTTCTCTACGGTATTGTTGGAAGAACCTTGTGGTCCTAACTTTCCCAAAAATAACATCAAATTCTATTTTTCTCTACGGTATAGTTGGAAGAAACTTGTGGTCCTAACTTTTCCCCAAAATAACATCAAATTCTTTTTTCTCTATGGTATAATTGGAAGAACCTTGTGGTTCTAACCTTTTCCCAAAATAACATCAAACTCATTTTTCCGTACGGTATAGTTGGAATAACCTTTTGGTCCTATTTTCCCCAAAATAACATCAAATTCTATTTTTCCCTCCAGTGTATTGTTGGAAGAACCTTGTGGTCCTAACTTTTTCCAAAAATATCATCAAATTCTATTTTTCTCTGCGGTAAAATTGGAAGAACCTCGTGGTCCTAACTTTTTCCCAAAATAACATCAAATGTTACTTTTTCTTACGGTATAATTGAAAGAACTTGGTGGTACTAATTTTTGTCCAAAATAACTAAAATTATATTTTCTGTAATGTATAATTGGAAGAACCTTAAAGTTCAAACTTCAGCCTAAAACAGCATTACATTTTTCTTTTTATGCTAGTCAAATGGTAAGAAATAGTGGTCCTAACTTTATCAACATAAATTCAAATTTCAAATCTCTCTCCCTCCCTTTCCTCTGTTCTTATCCTTATATATAATTCTGTAAGCAAAATTTTAGATTCAAAATTGTGAGAATTTGGTAAATCGGAGAATGATGGGAGAGGTTCAAATTAAAGGTATCGATTCAAGGAACGAGGGAAAAATATAAGTTTTTTCTAAAATTTAAAACTAAGGGGTTTTTGAGATCCCCGAAAAACGAAAAATCCCCATAAGAAATACATGATAATTGAAAAACATACAACAGCTGTTCTGCAGTTTACATTAAAACATTTGGTATTAAATAAATAAATTAAAAACATAAAACAGCTGTTCTGTAAAATAATATGACAGTTAAATTAAATTATATTTTTAAATAAAATCTGCTACTTATTAACCTATAAAAGATACACGTTGACACACACATAGAGAAACCTTATAAGTGTGATTTTTGGAAGGTTGTATGGCTGTGTAAAGTTTGTTTTTTTGTTTGTATGTAGGGGTAATCTCTGGCACTACTACTGAACCGATTGAAAAAATAGTTTTACTGGTAAAAAGCTACACTTTACCTGAGTAACATAGGCTATATAATTCATTTTGATAAAAACATTTTTTTATTTCAATATTTGTAAATTTAGTCGGAAAAAATTTTTAGGTTAGGCCTAGAATGATAAACCAACACATGTATTTACATTTATTAAAATAACAATAAATTGAATAAAATAACAGATAATATATAGCTGTTTGTTCCAATATTTCCATTAACAGCTGATTTCAAAATTTGAAGCAATTATTTTTGTATTTCTAGATTTTAGGTTAGAGTTTTAAAGTGTAGACCTGAGCCTTGCTGGTTCTTTTAACCATTATTATTACTGCTGTTATGAAATATAAGAAATAATTTGATTTGAACATTTATCATTATTTATTATCTTAATTTTGAGGTTATTATTATCCATCATATAACTTTATTATAAATAAAACATATCATTTGTTTTAGAAGGTTCCATTGGGGGTTGGCGTGCGGAGCACGCAGGGGTCTCCCCTAGTTTAATACATTTACCTATTTTATTTCAACAAATAAATGTTTGAATTCATAAAATCTTTAAAGGATTTTTTAAGTTTTGTGTTCTTTTGGATTTTTTATTTATTTAGAAATTTTAGTGTTTTTTTTGTGTGTTAATAGTTAAATAAATTTTCATTTTGTTTTTGCCTTAAATGTAAATGTGTATTTATATAGATTGTAATCAAGCATGTAGAAATATGAAATGTGCATGGGAAACGGAAGAGAGGGTCCTGGTGGTCCTACCGTCGCCCAAAATAAAGACTTTCAACGAATCAATCTCCCATTAACAAGCCCCCCACCATGTTAGTCTATTCGCAAAAATAATTTTCTCGTTTTAAAATTAAATCTAATTGGTGTATTAGTGACGACTCGAAAGAAACGATTAATAGAGATAGCCTCGAGCAAGGGTCACCTGTAATTATTCCTCCTACCAAACGGGTTCTGATAACAGTTGTAGTTTTATCATAAGTTGCTGAAAGTGGAGGCTACTGAATATTGAATCAAATAGCTGAAAGATCGTGGGTTCTCGTTTTAATGCTATTTTACTTATATCTAGTCCTATGTAGAAGCAGTTTTTTTGTTTATAGTTAGTTGATGTTTGTAACAGATAGCGTAATGTTTCTCCTTGACTCTCAGGTTCCACTGTAACGCCGATAGATAGCAGGGTAAAAAAGTTCAAATTTAAAAGAATTTCAGGCTAGAAAACTTTGAGCTTGAACTGTAGGGACTAGACAAGATTTTTTTATTTCTAACGGTGGTTATTTGATTCAAATTACAGTGGTCTGCCGTAGATGTTTTCCTATTCATTTCTTTTAAGAACGTGCAATTTTGGATGTACTATAAGAAATCCACAACAAAATCTACTTAAATAAAATGATAGATAAACTACATATGCCTAAACTATTTGTAATCTACCTTTGTTTTAGAAATTGAACATTATCATAATCCAGCGATTAACTTTCTCTAAATGTTAGCTAGACGTGACAAAATCCTCGTTAACGGTTGAAAGTTTAAAATCTCCGGTGATAATTGCTTAATGATGCAGCATGCATACCAGAAAGCATTTAAAACCACGCCGAGTGGGGGAAAAAGATAAAGTCATCGTCTAATTGGCGTAGGGAAATTTTATCTCTTGTTTTCTCCCTTCCAGTGTCACAACTGTGATAAATCATATTTCTTTCAGCAATAGTAATATGCAAACGTCGAGGAATTTGCTGTACTGTACTGGGGTCAAACGGGGTCCTACTACTAAAAGTAAACTACATCAGGGCAGGGAGGGGGGGAGGAGAAGAAATTATTTGATTAAGTTATAATAAAGTACATAAGCGAGACGTCGGTTTATAAAATAAAATTTCAATGAATTGTATTCTTATTTATTTGAGAAATTAACTATTGTGATAGTGTCTAAATAGGGATCAAACGAGGTCCAGGAACTGGTAGACAAGAAGTTAATTGAAAACGTAAAGTTGATGAGATATAGACTTTGATTAAGCTAAGTAAAAAACGTACTTATAGCATTGAAAATCTGAATGGAGTTCAGTAATTTTGCACTGTTCAGTTTAATGGGTTTCAAAATGGTTTAAATCTTAGGAAGTCCTCTTTGGCCATTGCAATACTTCACGATCAAATTGGGGTCAAACGGAGTCCTAAAAGAGAACAACATTAAGAGAATGGAAAGGTTATGGATTTAATTTGATTTAAAAGTAATATTTTATGCAATTAAATCATTTTGGAATTCTTAATAGAAGCTTTATAAATAGGTCGAGTATTTTAAAACATTTGCTATTGTTATCGCGTTAAAAATGGGGTCAAACTTGATTCTAGAAGTAGTAATAAGAGAATCACTTGAGGAGAACAAATTTAAAAATTCTCGAACGAATAAACATATTTTCTTGAATCATAGCTAAGAACAAGTCACCTTAAAAAAAAACTAAATCAATCATAGTTTATCCATTTGGCATCTACGATTCCACAGGCTGATACACAGATACACAAACTCACACATACACCCTTCTGATTGCGTTGGGGGTGTAAAATGTTCAGGGTTGCCGGGATGTTTATTAAACTTGAATGAACTACAGAAGCGATATTTATAGTGTTTAGGATATTTCATGCAGTTCGATCATTTTGGATTGCTCAGCTTAGTGGGTTTTAAAATGGTTTCAATCTTTGGGAGTAATCTTGTAACGAGTTACCGGGATAACTGGTACAATCTGTTTCCTTTGACCTGCCTTAAAGTTACAATTGGGGTCAAACGAGGTCCTCTAAAAGTGAACAACATTGAGAAAGGAAAGCTTATCTAACTAGACTTTTATTCATTTATAATCAAATATATGAGCTAAATAGTGTATTTTATGGAATTTAAAAGACATATTTTATCCAATTAGATCATTTTGGAATTCTTAAAAGAAGCTTTATAAATAGGCGAAGTATTTAAACAAAAATTTCATTGTAATCTCGTTAAAAATGGGGTCAAACTTGATTCTGAAAGTAGTAATAAGAGAATCAATTGAGGAGAACAAATTTAAAAACCCACGAACGGATAAACAGTTTTTCTTGGATCATAGCTGCTAAGAACACCCTCGAATAAGTCACCTTTAAATAAAAAAAAAAAAACTAAATCAAAATCGTTTTATCTATTTGGCAGCTACCATGCCACAGGCACAGATACACAGACATACAGATACACAAACACACAGATACACAAACACACAGATACACACGTTAAACTTATAACAATCCCCTGTTTTCGTCGGGGATTAAAAACATTCAGGGTTGCCTAGATTTATATTAACTTTGAATCAGTTACAGAATTGAGAGAATATTCTTTTTTGTTTAAAATATTTTAATTTAGTTCAAGCATTTTGAATCAGTCAATTTGATAAGTTTCAAAGTGGTTTCGGTTTTCGGGAGATTTTTCGTTTTAATGTCTTCCCTTCAAAATTGGGATCAAACGGTGTCCTGAAAATTAAGAACGTAAGGGAAAGGGAAGGGTAATTTATAATCAAAAATATAACGGAAACAGAGATGTTTATGGAATTTAAAAAAACATATTTTATGCAATTAAATCATTTTGAAATACTTACTAGTAGCTTTACTATATAGAACATATACTAAAGACTGTGGAGTAGTAGAGTAGTGGAGATGGAGATCTAAACTGAAGCGATGGGGCGGTCAGTCACGTAGGAATAGTTACTCAGCGCGTAGAGGCAAGTTCGGTGATGATTGCCCGATTGCTCCTATTGTTTTTGTACCTCCGTCCCGTCCCGCCCTGAAATCAGAAATTAAATGACTCGTCCACCCACCCGAGTCAGCATTGTTGTCTTGTTTCTGTTTTACAATTATTTAGCTTCGCGTGGGAATTAAATGTAGGCTATTGTTGGTTCGATGGGCCTTGAACTTGGGTCTGTTCGCGATATAAATGTATCGGCGAATCGCGAAACATCGAATTGTTAAAACAGTGTTTGGAGGTTTGTAGGTTATTAAGACAGGTTTCGGAGTCGTAAACATATCATCAGATCATATTAATTTTCACTCCAAAGATATATCGTCGCACATTGCACAAATACTCACGAAATTAAAGTTTTCAATGTACGAAAACTGCAATAGGTGCGCTCCCTAACATGAACGGTATAGTTATATATTTATTTATTTATTTATTTATTCATTAAAAGACATGCATATAGGCCTATGCATAAGCTAGGTCCAATATAAATTAATACTAAAAATACCCAAACATAATACAATTTGACAAAGATAAGAAAGCAAAACTATTAAATATGGAACAAGCAATAAAATTTAAAATGCAACTAAAAATTAAATTATACAATCTATATAAATACAAATTTAAACGTACGTTTGATAAAAATCTAAAATCTCCGAAAGTTCTAAACCGATTGCTTTGAAATTTTTACACAAAGTTACATTCGAATAACATTCACAAGTTACATTCGAAGAGTGTTCTTATAGAATTTTTGAAAAACAGCACCATCTGTTGGACATAAAAATAACACAAACTATACTAATTATTTTACGACAATGGGGGCGTAATTATAATAATAAATAATAATTAAATATGTTAAGTTTTGGTACCATAATCAGCTGTTTGCTGTAATATTTTTTCATTAAAAGCTGATTTCAAAAATTGAAACAATTATTTGTATTTCTAACTTTTTAGGTTAGATTTTGTTTAAGTGTAGACCTGAGCCTTGCTAGTTCTTTTAACCTTTGTTATAAAATATACGAAATAATTTGATTTGGACATAAGATCTTAGCTTTGGGGTTATTATTAATCTTACACCTTTATTATAAAGAAAACATTAAATAATTATGCGTACAGAAGGTCCCAACGGGGTTGACGTGCAGAGCACGCAGGGTTATCCCCTAGTAATAGATAAAAATATAATATTCATAATTTAAATGGAATAATTATAAAAAATATAACAATTTTAAAGCAACCAAATTTTTAACAATAATTTAAAATCATAAAACAAATAATTTAAAATAATCATGGACTTCAACTAATGCGTTTAATTTAAAATTGGAGAACACAACCATGATTTCATGGCCTGCTACAGTACACAGAACTCCTCCACAGAGTAGAAAGATATCCTGCAAATTTTTAATGCTCTGTGGAAGCTTATTTATCAGTCTAACACCAGCTTGGGAAGAAGTTTGCTGCATAGATTCAGTCTGTCATGTCTAGCACGGTAATTATTAGCTTGCCTGGTACTATAACTATGTATATCTTTAATTTGGATATGATGACATTTGAATTTCAAGTAGAGTAGGCTATCACCTGAAGTATACATATACTCTCGGAAGTGTATACAAAAACTCCAAGGTCTTTAAACGCAACCCTACATGACTTTGCAAGATCAAAAACAGTACGCTATGTTGATTGATCTGATGATGTAGTTACGGTTTCGAAACGTGTTTTTGCATCTTGGTACCACAAATACGAAAATAAAAAAATTAAAGACTAGGCCTGTGAAATTTTAATCTAAATTGAAGACTTGAAGATTAAAAAACAATTTTGTTTGAAATTGTTGTGTAGAACTATTGTCTTGTGTGATCTGTGGTTCTCTATTTTAATTTGTTTATATTTGTACGTTTTTCAGACTTAATTATTTGCCCATTATTTGTAAGCTTACTTACTTCTGGAGTGCCTCAGGGATCAATAATTTTGCCAATAGCGCCAATATAAAACAATATAAGTTACATTACTTGGTATTGGAATGCCTCAGGGTTCAGGACTGTGACCGATTCTGTTTCTTAACAATTATTGTTCCATATTATTTTTTTAGTTGGTGTTTAATAGAAAACGTTTCGTATCTTAAAATGGGACAGACGTAAATAAATAGTGCGCCCGTAATGAGTTGTGTGTTCTTGACAATTACCCAGTTTTTCGTTTTAGATTTTTTGATAATAATATGGTTTAGTACAATAAAATTAAAAAATCTGTTTTGTTTGTGATAAAAAAATACAAATATTTTGCCTCTTATAAAGTTATAGCAAAATGTATACGGTTTGCAAGATATTAGAATTTAATAAAACTTAAACAGTCGCCATTTTAAATATTTATACAGTAAAGTTTTGGTTCTTGGTATACTGGTAAAAAATAGTACAAACCGAGCGTATACCAAATTTAAAGTCACTAATTTCTAGTCATCATGGTTAAAAAAAAAAAATTATAACGCACCGAAAATTAAGCGTTTCTGAACATATGTTCATATGCACATTTTTGCCTATCTTTAGATGCCGGATACACGCAACTCACCCAGATATGATATGTATTTAAGTGAACCTAAGGGAGAACAAGTTTTGGTGCTCCTTAAACCTTATTAAAATAAAAAACACATACAATTTCGTATCTCGTCCACAGAGAAATCTCAAGATAAAACTGAAAACTTTTCCGCGTCCTCCAACGAATATTCCGAGAAAACATCGTAATTCAATATAAATAAAACTGCAAACAAACATCTTTAACTAGGTGTTTATTACGTTTATCTCCGAGAAATCGATCTTCATAATTAACGAATATAGCACGAACAGACTAAGCAATTACGAATAAAACCTGCGCCAAGCTGCGTCCCTACTTGCGATGCAATAAGTAAACACGGCCAATTAAATTTAATAGCGTACCAACTAACAAACTCATCATATTAACATATATTTAAAGGAAGAAGTAAAAGAAAGGTATAAAGGTGGCAGTGGTTTCGAGAAAAGTGAGGTTATGTGCAGCAAAGCAGAAACACAGTCGATTCTGGCTAGCACCTCCGCTAATGATTCCCAGACGCAGGACTTACATTGTTCGTTTCTATTATTTATTTATACTACTCCTCCCATTCTCTCTCTGTCTAATTCATAACGATTTGACCTCCGCGCTTCCCCTCCCCCCTTCGTATCTGACCTTTTTCACAATCGTTAAAGTAGCCAATACGGACTTGAGCCTCCATATTTAATTACCGCGGTTGAAAAAGCATCGGTCGTAAATTTCAAAACGTTTCGACCGTTTCCTCTAACGTATAAATGTTGGTGCATCCCCTTCTTGCGATCGTTTATTTGCATACCTCTACGGCAAACACGGAGTTCAGAATGCAAACGCATAAATCTCGCCCGTTAAATTGGAATTACCTGGGTTCGGATCACGACTCCCAAATGAAGACGTCTGAAACTGTTAATGAGTGGGAATGCTGGCGTGTGTTTTGCTAATTGATAATAATAACAATAACTTTACTGTCGTTAAACAATACAAGCAGTCACATTGGATTATAGTCAGGCATAACAGTGCTTTACGTCACAAAGTCATATTAGTTGCAATTTCATGTATTCGTCTACAAAATATAAACTTTTTTTATTACGGTTTTGAAAGTCTTACACAGGTAGTTTATTGAATAAAGTTGCCTGTACTGTTGGTAATAATAACTCTTAAGAGTTTTAATTAGCCTTATACTAGAAACTAAAATATCACATTATTTATTTCTAGTATTATAACCATGTCTCAAATACTGGTTATCAAATTGTAATGTGTTTCGTCTGGCATGTATTAAATTTCATAATTGTATAACCAAGGCAGTCATAATCCCAAGTCCTGGGTGTACAGGACAGTCCATTTGATAACTCTTGTAGCTTTATTTAGCATTATAAAAACTTCACATGAAGATGTATATACAGGTGTCCGAAACTTTACGGCGTTATTTGTCAGCTAAAAACAAGCAAATATTACATTGTAACACGTGTACTTCCTCGATCTGTTTTCTGTCTGTCCGTCTGTATGTGATCTTACAAACGGTTTCAGATATTATCATAAAACTTGAAAATTTTGAACTTAAAACCGAAAAATTGATATATCGAAAAAATTTACAATCTAGGTCTTTACATTGATGTCTAACTTGCAAAATTTCAACTCAATCGGATAAGGCGTTCTAGGTATATAAATTACTAGAGGACACAGCAATGCTTCGCTATTGCTTGATTCAATTTAAAGGTAGTTATTCCATTTCATTGCATTGACTTAGTTTGTAAACCTTTATAGAAAATACAGTAAACCTTTTGTTTGCTTTACCTAATCTAAAAAAAACTGATAGTTGTGAAAAATTGTAAAAAAACCTGATTCTAAATAAAATTAGCCCAATTAGTTGCAAATAAACGTGTTTTGGTTCATTGTGGGCCTAACCTAAAATTATGTTCTGTTTTTGATCCAAATCAGTTGTTTTATATACAATATGTAACAACCAATGTTTGAATTGAATTAAAATACAGTAAGCATTTTTAGTTGATTGATTTTTGTTTTCGTTTGCTTTAAGTTGGTAAATCTAACATAAAAAAGCTGTTGGTTTTGAAGAACAATACACTGATTATAAATGATGATTAAAGTTGCAATGGTAATGAATGTAAACAAACGTGTGCTACTATGCATTTTATTAGAACAGCTGTTTCGTGAGTTATGGTCTTGATTTTATGGAAAAAAGGGTTAAGTTTTTCCTAAATTTGAAAATTTTCCGGGAAACTTTCAATTTTTTTTTCATAAAAACTTAATTCGGACTATTACGAACATTTTAAAAGAAAAAATAGCCAAATTAGTCCAGCCGTTCTCAAGTGATCGGCTTACCAACGAACAGCATTTCATTTTTATTATATAGACTAGGTGCCCGATACGGCTTTGCACGGATGTATAAATCAAAGTTAAATGTATATTAACAAAACAATAAATATATTACGCTATGCATTTCTTACGGGGATTTTTAGTAACTTTGACCCCCCCCCCCCCAAACCCCCCACTAAGATTTCGATTTTTTTAAAACCCTTTCTTAGCCAGCAACTAAGGCTCTACAGAAAGCTACGTACCAAATTTCATTTCGATACGTTCAGTAGTTTTAGAAAAATCGTGATTTAGTAACTTTGCCCCCAAACCCATAAAATTTCGAATTTTTTTAAAACCTTTCTTAGCGAGCACCCACGACCCTAGAGGAAGCTACATAACAATTTTCATTGCAATCCGTTCAGTAGTTTTTGAGATTTCGTGATGAGTCAGTGAGTGAGTGGTATTTGGATTTTATATATATATTTATATAACTGTTGTATCTGTTATTTTATTTTATTGGTTGCTACGGCAATGAATGTAAATACATTCAAATAACATGGCTGTATAAATCTAACCTAAAATTATTTTGTGTTTTTAATTTTATTTATGTATTTTTCCTATATTTTAATAGATATTCTGCTATTCGGGGCGGAGACAAAGCCACAAATCAAAGATTATACAAATTGGTTCAGCCGTTCTTGAGTTATAAGTGGTGTAACAAACCTGACTTTGTTTTATATAAATATATTAGATTTAGTAAAACAAACAAATGGCGCATAACTTGTAAAAGAGCCGTTCTCAAACATATGTTTTAGGGAGTTTTTATTTTAACCCATATAATTTCACTCACGCGCTTTACAGAGTGGCCCTGTATATACAAATATGTGAATTTAATGTGATACAGTATATGATATAATATGTAATGTGAAATACGTAATTTTAAGAAAAACAAATCCAAGAAGGTTCCGTTTTTACTTCTACCTATTTTACTTTCTCACTATAGGCCTACTATAGTATAGAGAAAGTATAGTGATCGCAAAAAAATCGATGTTGAGATTTTTGTGGAAATATCCGTGTTGGGTGGGACCCCCTGAGTCCAAAAAAGTGTGTTTTACAAAATGTCTGTCTGTATGCATACAAAGCTAGAGGGAAAACTATTCAATCGATTTCGTACAAATTTGCACCAAACATGTAAGTTAGATGCACGAAAAAAAGTTTAATTTTTTTTTAAAACCACCCCCATTTTGGCCAAAAAAATTTGTTGTTATTTTTTTACATAAAAAAGGCTCTATCGATTTTGATAAAATTTGGCTTAGGCCTTAATGTACCCTACCATATGCAAAAAAACATCACCTTTCTGAAAATTCTCATTCAGCTAGTAATAATAATAATATTTATTAGTTACTCTCCTACTTTAATGTATCCCCTCTCCTACTTTAATACAATTATGAATTCACAGTGAATCTGTTTAACACGTTCACTGCTACGCAAATTTCTTATTCCCTATGCTAGGAGCTGACCTTTTTTTTTATATTTATAGCCTAAATGAGTAGAAATTACTTTTTTCTTTTTTTTTTAACCTTTTTACGTAATAATTACTAATATTATAAAGCGGACGCACATGTGCTTCGATAATAGGCTTAAAATTGCCATGCGAAGCTCGCCATGCTATGTGTAAAATACTCAAAATACGGGGGTTGGCGGGCGAAGCACGCAATGCACTGTGCATTGAAAATACTCCCAATGTTGGCGAGCGAAGCACGCAATGCACTGTGCATTGAAAATACTCCCAACACGGAGGTTAGCGTGCGAAGCACGCGATGAACTTGGTATTTAAAATACTCAAAATACGGTGGTTGGCGTGTAAAGCACGCAATGCATCCTATATTGAAAATACTCCCAATGTTGGCGAGCGAAGCACGCAATGCACTGTGCATTGAAAATACTCCCAACACGGTTGTTGGCGTGCGAATCATGCGATGAACTGGGTATTGAAAATACTCAAAATACGGTGGTTGGTGTGTAAAGTACGCAATGCATCGTGTATTGAAATTACTCCTAATCCGGGGGTTGGCGTGCGAAGCACGCAATGCACTGTGCACTGAAAATACTCCCAATGTTGGCGAGCGAAGCACGCAATGCACTGTGTATTGAAAATACTCCCAATACGGTGGTTGGCGTGCAATGCACTGTTCGTCGGCCGCTTCTCATAGTTTTCAGTGTCAAGCTCACATATGCGTCCTTAGCAGAGAACGTGTTAATAAGTTAAATATGTTTGTGAAAAAGTATGTGCCATTTTCTGGTACCGTTTATTTCATTTGGCAGACAACTAAAACGGCAGAGATCGTGGTACAATAAAATACCTTTGACACGCTGCTTGAGATAGCTTATAAAAACTACCCACATTCGGGCATATTTCGAATAGCATCGCGAGTTTATTTTCAACTAATTATGTTAATGGTTTCCCTGTGACATTGATGTTTTGCATAATGTTACCGTACGTAATTATATGTTTTGAATCCGCTCTCAACAGTTGAAACCAGATCCATTCACTAAGTTCCCACGCACCTTTCCGCAGGTCGTGGCTTTTCTGTCTTATTTTTATTTACACTTGTTTGTTGTATTTATCCACTGATTAGGTCTAGCAATAAACTCCGGACAGCTGATTCGGTGACGTCACTGGTTACGAATTTTATTTCGAAGGCATTGGTCTGTCTATTTCTTCCTCTATCTTTCTGTTCCACTCATTATTTTAATTTCTTCCTATCTTTCTCTCTCTTTCTTTTTATCTCTGTCTCTCTCTGTTCCACTCATTATTTTAATTTCTTCATATCT
>JAGFPH010000236.1:482429-497350 GCA_018207615.1 Philaenus spumarius | reverse complement strand
TTTCTTCCTATATTTCTCTCTATCTCTCTTTCTTTTTCTCTATCTTTCTGTTCCACTCATTATTTTAATTTCTTCCTATCTTTTTCTCTCTTTCCGTTTCTCTCTGTCTCTCTCTGTTCCACTCCTAATTTTAATTTATTTATATTTATCTCTCTCTCTCCCTTTTTTTCTCTTCATCTTTCTCTCTTTCTGTTCCACTCATTATTTTGATTTCGTCCTAATTTTCTCTCTTTCCTTTTCTCCTCGTCTTTCTTTCTGTTCTACTCATTATTTTAATTTCTTCCTACATTCTCTCTGCCGCTCTATATCTGTCTCTCTCTTTTTGTTCCACTAATTATTTTAATTTATTTCCATATTCTCTCTACCGCTCTTTCTTTTTATCTCTGTCTCTCTCCTTCTGTTCCACTCATTATTTTAATTTCTTCCTATATTCTCTCTCTCTTTCTATTCTCCCGTCTCTTTCTTTCTCCCTCTACCCCCTCTCTCCTCTATTTCTAAGACACATTTTCTCTCTAATGTTAAGTTGGTTTATGTTTAATTATGTTGATTTAATATTTTATTTTATTTCCTATATTTATTTATTTTTATCTTTTTCTTGTAACAAACTATCGATTATATAAAAAATTCCTGTCCATTCACCGAAAACCTCTGGCCCTACTGCGCATGCGTCAGGATCTAGGTGACTGCAATTGCTTTTGTCCTAATCAATCGAAATTTTCGTGAAAATATCAGAGAATACAATAATCAGTTTGTATATGCTTCGCCGCTAGTGTAGATGGAGAACGAGCGGTGAAGCAGTGATTCGGCGCAGGGTTTGGCGAGCGAAGCGAACACGGGTGGAGCCCATAGTACTAATCATAAATATATACAGGGTGTTTCTGTATTTCGTAAAATTCACTCAGAGGGTGGTTAGAGCCTACATGTTCAAAATAAATAAAAAAGGACATTTCTAGGCCACCGCTACCCTGACCTAATAAGTGCCTCGGTCCTAATCAATTGTCATTTGGGTTAAAACTATACAATAATTTGTTTGCATTTGCTTCCCCTTGATTTTAGATTGTGGATAATTTATTATGATTGCGCGGAGATAATTCTGTGGTTGGTTACACAGTTCCAAATAGAGAAAAGTTTCTATAAATCTAATTTGTCTTTGAAAGCTTTTTTACCAGTCATCCGTCATTTTATATCTCTCTATTGTATAACAATCCTGTCATTCACGCAAAAATTATATCCCTGTTTTTCACCAGGACCATCTTCACCCAACCCCGATCCTAATCAATCGTTATTTCTATGAAACTATCAGAGTATACTATAATCTGTTTGCATTTGATTCTCCGCGAGTTAAAGCGGGTGGACGAAGTAAGGAGGGAGCTTACCTTCTAGTTTGTTAATAAATAATATAATATATCTCAGGAAAGATATCTGAGAACACGTCCTTGAATTTTCTTATTTATTCCCAGAAACATTATTAGCGAGAAAGGAACCGCCAAACATTCTCCCTCCAGCGAGTACGCTATACCTAACCTTTCCGATTGCCAAAACCTCATTGACACGGCCTCTATGTATTGTACAGTCCTTATCTTTATTTTATTGAGCCTGTATGCCACCTACGTCGCGAAACAATGATTGGACATTAGCGCCTTATTGAATGCGCATGTTTTGTGTCTTGAGAACAGTTCAATAAATATGGACACCATCGGGTCACGGACAAGTTCCAGACCTAACCTTTCCTTGCACAAATACATTCAGCTGCAAAGTTGGACGGTTTCTTTGTTTGTTCTCCAAGTTGGGATGACCACTTTGCGGTATCGCTTTATTAACTCAATACTGCATCGTTTCATTGCTATTTGATTTTGCTGGTTGAATAATCAGCTACTTTCGACTAGGAAAGGGTCTGTCTTACGGTTGGATCGTAACATGGGCTCTTCTTTACCTACGTCCGAGATGACTTTAGCTGTAGAATGGAGTCTTATGTGACTACGAAAATGTCAGATTCGAGCTATTTTTAATATAAAAAATGTGGAACACGTGCTACCTTTAACCTTAAAAATGTCGCACAGCGCTACATTTAACCTTAAAAATGTCGTACAGCGCAACCTTTAACCTAAAAAATGTCCCACAGCGCTACTTTTATCATTAAAAGGGTCACACAGCCCTACCTTTAACATTATAATTGTCGCACAGCACTACCTTTAACCTTAAAAATGTCGTACAGCGCAACCTTTAACCTTAAAAATGTCGCACAGCGCTACTTTCATCATTAAAAATTTGCACAGCACAACCTTTAACCTTAAAAATGTCGCACAGCGCTACTTTCATCATTAAAAATATTGCACAGCGCAACCTTTAACCTTAAAAATGTCGCACAGCGCTACCTTTACCATTAAAAATTTGCACAGCGCAACCTTTAATATTAAAAATGTCGCAAAGCGCTAAATTTAACATTAAAAATGTCGCACAACGCTATCTTTTACATTAAAAATGTCGCACAGAGCTACCTTTAACATTAAAAAAGTCCCACAGCGCTACCTTTAACATTAAAAATGCCGCACAGCACTATCTTTAACCTTAAAAATGCCGCACAGCGCTACCTTTAACCTTAAAAATGTCGCACAGCGCTATCTTTAACCTAACAAATTTCGGACCAGCTCTTGCTCTCTCAAACCTGAAAAATTGCCATCTTAAAAACTAAATGGGAGTGGTAAATTTTGTAATAGCTGCTCGATGAGAATTTTCGACGTGAGGGCACTAAACTGTCGAATTTCAAGTTTAGCTATCCTATGAATTGCATTCGATTTAATTGTAGTGGTCTGTGATTTATCATGTGGTTTTGTGTATACAGAGTAATGTTTGTAAGTGTGACACCATTTGAATCTCTAAAAACCAATGACTTTATAGCAAAGTTTACATGGGTTACTTCATTGGTGTGGGCAGTAAAAACCAATTTGTGAAAGTTTGAAAAATTATAGAAACCCATATTTTGTATTCTATTTATTGACTTTACGCATTAAAGCCTACCTATAATCTGGAAATTTAACAAAACACGTGCAGTCAAGAAATCTTATGCGACTCTCCCACAAATATACAAACACTCAAAATGAAATCAGTTAAATACACAATTATTAATGAAGCAACAAAACGACCAAATCCCAACACTGACCCGCCGTAAACTTGACGCGTTTATTGGCCGGTGTAAATGTTAATGAAATCGTGAGCTTACTATAATCTGAACACCGACTGGACGAGTAAAGTATATTGCCAGTGTTGAAACTTAATTGGCCGAGTACACGGCTGTTTGCAAATGTGAATCCTATGTTAGCATGAGTTAGTGGACACTCTGTTGTGATTTGCAAGTACTAGATAGCGGTACATGCTTCGAGTGAGCACACTAGCGACATCTACACGGAACAAACATGCCTTTATTTCTAACACTTAACGATTTCTGATTATAGGGGGGGGGGGGGGGAACTGTTGTCGGATGCGACAGAATTGTTGACGTTTCCGAGTTTAATTTGAAATTTACAGTGTGAGTAAAAAATATTGAGAGGTTTGGGTTTATTCGCTTCTAATAATACAAAAATGTTTGACTTCTCATTTCAACGAAATTTCTTAATCGTTTTAATATACTGTTTACAAGACACCTCTTAAATAAAATCGGTTCAATAGTTTATGAAAACCACTACATCGTGTGGTAAACCAAGGCTCATCATTAATTTTTGGCTTTACACCCTTTAGCGGTTGATCATCTTATTGGTACTACGCTGTCAGTACATACTTAATGTAACGTAATATAATCTAAATCTAACCTAACCTAACTGTACCTAATTTAAATTTAACCTAACATAGCCTACATGAAAAATAAACTAGCAAAAATGACCTAAATTTAACCTAACCTAAATATAGTAGGCCTATACTTTCACCTCGATCCAACCAACCTACTTTAAGTCTAATATAGACTAAGATAAATATAACCTAACCTAATTTAAGAATAATATAACCTAACCTAATGTAAGCCTAATTTAAGCTAATTTTAACCGAACCTAACTTTACCTAATTTAAATTTAACCCAACATAGCCTACATATAAAATAAACTATCTAAATTTAACCTCTAAATATAGTCTAATTACACCTCGATCCAACCTAACCTACTTTAAGAATAATATAAGCTAAATACAATCTAACCTAATTTAAGCCTAATATTAGCTAAATCTAACCGAACCTAACTTTACCTAATTTAAAACTATCCAAATTAACCTCTAAATATAGTTTACTTACACCTCGACCCAATCTAACCTAATATAAGCTAAATCTAACCTAAATTGGCTTTACCTTACCTAAATTAACCCTAATATAAAGCTTAACTAACTTAGCGTATAAGTAAAAAATAACCTACCTAACTCTAACCTAGTATAAATATAGTCTACTTTCACCTAGATCCAACCTAACCTAACCTTATTTAAGTCTAATATAAGTTAAATAAAAAATAGCATAATTTAAGCCTAATATAAGTTAAAACAACCTAATTTTAACTTTACCTAATTTTAATTTAATCTAAACAAAGACTACATATACAATAAACTACCTAAATTTAACCTTTACGTATTGTCTACTTACACGTCGAACCAACCTAACCAAACCTAACATAAGCTAAAACTAACCTAACCTAACTTTAATTACATTTAACATAATTGAAATCAAACCTAACACAGCCTACTTATAAAACAACCTAGGCCACATAAAATTACATAAATTCAAACTAACCTAAATGTAGTTTTAGGCCAGTCTACTACCACGAACCAACCTATCCTAAAACTAACCTAACCTAACATAAGCTAAAACTAACCTAACCTAACATAAGCTAAGACTAACCTAACCTAACATAAGCTAAAACTAACCTAACCTAACTTGAACTACATTTAATCAAACCTAACATAGCCTATATAAAATGACCTGAATTGAAACTAACCTAAATGTAGTCTACTTTAACCACGAACCAACCTAACCTAACCTAAATTTAATCTCACCTGAAATGTAACTTACCTAATATGTTTTTAAAGTTTATTAGTTTAAATTGTTAAGATTGTTTAAGATTTATTTTAGTCTGATAAGCCTATCTCTATTAATAAAACTGGGTATAAAGTCGTATAAATGGCATAGTAAAAAAAAGCAAGACACTTGAAATTTTAAAACTCGTTTTTAATTTTACCTAATACATGGTAGATATTCTTCTTGTTTGTACAAAACAATTATTTTCAGCAGATTGTCAAATAAATGACGTTTTGGTGACGTGTCGTCTTTAGTGACAAACAGGAAAATTTAAATATAGTTATTTAGAACTAATCCTATCGCAAATTGTTCGAAATAAAACCCCAACAAATAAACTCGAAACACTTCCCAATAATATGCAGTCGACAATGTCGTGGGCATAATAGTTACAATAAATTTTACGATCGGCAATTTCCGCCTAACCGAAGATACCCGACAGCCATCCGATTATCGCTCCAAACTCGAGCAATAAATGCCCTTTATTTCTTCCACTCATCCCTCCAGGTGTAACAACGTTAAAGTAAAAATTTTCTGGAACCAGTCGTACCCCCGGAGCGTTCCCGCCTATAAATAAAAAACCCACAATAATCTCTCTAATCCGGATTATTAATACGACTCATATTGTTTTCAATGGTTTACAACGTGTAATTTGACTGGCCAATAGGAATTCTACAAAAGCAATAGTCAATTAGCAGTCGAGGAATAAATCAAATCTGTCCGGCCTATGCGAGGATCAATCATAAAACTTAATAGTTAATAATTACAGAGTGCAGCACTGTAGCTTGTCCTTTAATCGTCCATAATTATAGCTCGATTTAACTGCTTCTGAATCATTCCATTTGCTGACAACATTGTTTTGGTTTTGGATTTTAATGCAACGTGTTTTGTTTTAATGCTATTCTTGATCTCGCCCTCTACGTCTGGCATATATTAAACCACGGAGGGACTGGTGGGAGTTGTCCTCTAGTTGGTGCGGTCCTAGTTTGGGATTTTGTCTTTATTTTTAATTTCCGTGTTTCTATGTAAGTTTCTCTTTGTGTATTCAATCTATACTAATATTATAAAGAGGTAAAATTTGTTTGTTTGTATGAATGTAGGGGGTAATCTCTGGAACTACTAAAGCGATTGAAAAAATAGTTTTACTAATAAAAAGTTACACTACCCCTGAGCAACATAGGCTATAATTCATTTTGATAAAAATATTTTTTAATTCAATAATTTGTAAATAAAGTCGGGAAAAATCTTAGGTTAGGCCTAGACTGATGAACCAACACATTTATTTACATTTATTACTATAGCAACCAATTGAATAAAATAAGAGATAAAACAGCTGTTTGCTCTAATATTTCCATTAACAGCTGATTTGAAACTTTTAAGAAATTATTTGTATTTCTAACTTTTAGGTAGAGTTTTGTTTAGGTGTTAAAAATTATCATTTTCTTTTCAAACGATTTTATTTATTTTTTACTTTTTACAAAAAGACGATTGTTTATCTATAATAATTATCTTCAACTTACTTTGATAGCCTCTTTTACTGTTTTATATTTTAAAAAAATAATGACCTAATTTATTGTAAAATAGGCCAGCGGATAATCGGGAGTATAGGCCTACCGTACCAAGAAAGATACTTCCAGTTTTGACCATAACTCGGTTATCCGTAGATATACAGAACGCCGTTTCGTTTCTTCTAAAAAAATACAACTTTTTTTTGAGAGAATTTCTTACAATGTAGGGTTTTGAATAAACGGCACATCCTTAAATTGCCGCCATTTTGAATTGGGTGGGCAGAAAACAATTTCGGCCTTAAAACTAACAAAAATAGTTTTGCAAAATTCCAACTTCGCGTAGCAATCCGTCAAAGAGATTAAATTGCGTCTGTTGTAAAAACCACGGCCCATCGAACATTTTAACAAATATTTTTTTGATTTTTGTGAGAAACTATATTTAAACGTGCCGGTAGAGAGTGCTGAAGTAGCTAAATGTGGTAATTTTTATAAAATATTTATAAAAAGCCATACATTTGACCACAAAGTTCTATTTTTCCCCGTTATTTATGACTCTATTATTTAAAACGATATATCGTTGGATTGGTCTTAAAATAGTCTAAACCTTCGTTGCTTTACATTTTTGTTGTAAAATTTGTAGTTTTCTAGATGTTTAACATTGGAAATTTTCAACCGCCGCCATTTTGAAACGGATTGTTGGAGGAAAACTAATTTTGTAAGTAAAATGTGCCCTATTTCATTGAATATTCATACCCAGTTGCATGGTTATATCGTAAACCGTTTTTGAGATATTAAAATATTTGTAAAAAAGCACATACAGACGGACAGACAGTAAACAGATCGAGACAGGGCACATTTACATTGTATTATTTGCTTGATTTTAGGTGACAAATAACCCTGTACAATTTCGGACAGTTGAAGCAGCACTGTATGTTTCTATTATACAGGCTTATACATCCTTATATATTATTTATAAAAGATGTTTTTTTGTGACAATTCCATATCTCGCTTAATGTTTCATCAAAATTAACGATTCAAACATTATTTCAAAAAGCTTATGTTCCCCTTTATTGACGAAAAATAGGCACAGCTTAAATTTAATGTTTTCATTAAAATAAAGAAAATTATTTTAAAAAATTTCATATGAAACTTCATGTGATTCCAAATGAAAGGCGCCATCTATTAACAATCTGTTTAACTAGCATGGCAGCTGTTAGTTATATTGTTTACATTCTATATGCATGTGTAATCTATCACGCAAAACATCAAATTAAATCAACGTAAATTATTATACGTTTTTATAAACTGTTAGGTATAAACCAACGTAAATAAATAAACGTATTTAACTTACTTGAATAAACGTATTAAATCAGGTAAGTGTAGGCTTACTCCTATTCGCACGGGTCAGCTAGTTATTCTGAACACAAATAAAATTTCCCTTTTTGTTTTCCCGATCGTTGTCTTTTGTGCACGACTAATTACTAATGTTAATCTATTTTTGTAAATTTATAGATTCAATACAGTACACAATATAACCGTAATTTTTCGATTAAATTTAGCTTAACTTTTTAATAACCAATTTGCCATCAAAATACTACCTTACAAAACCCCCACATCCATTTTTCCCATCCCCCAGATTGCGTCCATCAAAATTACACTTCCATTAGCTAATCCCTTACATTTCATTCCAAACTGCCGAAACAGAATTGTAAATGCGCCATAAAAAAAGTCCCCTCAACAAAGACGTCGCTTATAATTCCCTCGTATTACAATAAGACTGTGGAACCTATTATAATAAAAAACCGAATTACTCCCCCGCAATTACCTCCTCCCCCCCCCCGGACGTTCTACAGAAACAATTCAAAATAATGTTGTCTTCAGGTGGCGACGGTCGTCGGGTATCTTCAATTATTTAGACTCATCTTTGTGGAATATTGTTGAAGCCTAATTAAATATGCAAATTATAAACCCAAAGGGGAAACCGCGCCGTAATAACTATATCACCGTTTATTGTTACAATTAGGCTGCATTATTTACTTGTCTTCGGGTCGGGAATTCCTGAATAAATTATTCACACTCGTAAAATAAAACCTAATCGAGCGTCACTTACCGAGCAAGTGCAGTGGCTTTGACAATATTACCGGTGTAACGTCTGCAAGGTTGAAAAACTATAATTTATCACGAGAAAATTGCATCACTTTGAGCGGGAAGCAATTTGGGGTGCCTTGATGATGGCATTATTCCGAAACGCACCACTTTTAGGATTAGCTAATAATAATAAATTTAATTTTGAAATGTTTTCTGTGTTCCGCAATATTGGGTTGTACCTTTGATGATGAAGTTAAAGTGGCTTCACATCTAAAAAATGAAAAAAACGTTAGGTTATTAATTTATTATTTTTATTAGCACGTGTCGGAATATAGCCTTGATGATGTTGTTAATCCGAAACGCGTTGGTGTTAGCGACCGCGAATATTGATTTAATCATTGTTTTGGGAAATTTTAATGTATTTTTGATAATTCTCTATGCCCATATTATTTGAACGTAGCATAAATAATGGTTTCAATCCAAAACGCGTCACTACTTGCTCAAGTGTAGTGATTTTAATAATATTACTTCTTTAAAGATCAAGAAAAACGACAGGCTTATTACTTATCGAGACAATTACGTTACTTTAAGCTCGATCCTGAAATCGTCAGGGTGTGTTGATGATGTTGATATTCCGAAACGTAATTGTGTTTGGAACTGCGAATTCAATTACTTCATCCTGTCAGCAGGGGATAATAATTTAATCTTAAATAGACATTTTCATAGTTTCTATTATTCTCCTGACTATTTTGCTGCAATTTTGATAATGGGGGTTAATTCGAAACCTGTAAAATACAGTGGATTAGGAACATTCGATAAGGTGAAATTAATAGGTTTCTAAATGATAACCAGACAATGTAATTACTTTGAGCGTATGCCTGGTAGCTTAGGAATAAAACTTGTTGGGATGTAGCTTATGATTGTAGGTATTAATCCAAAACGAGTCGATGTTGAGAAATCTAATATATGCACAATAAATAAATTAGGAATATTAATTCTTTATTTTTAGGAATATTATAATTCTAAGAACAAATTTGTATACTTTTCTACCTTTATTGCCTATTACTTATCTGGTCTGTACATAAATAATGCCAGGGGTATGTAGTAGCTCAGTTGGTATGCGGGCGTACCAATGGGTTACGGTTCACACTGTCTAAGTGCAAATTAAAAAATTTCGTGCTATGCTCCTTGTCTTTCACCAGTAAACAGCAAGAATGTGAATATTAATGTAAATAATAATAACTAAAATAATATTAGTTATTAAAGTTAAGACCATTGACGTTTGAACATACAGTAAGTTGACTATTTTCGGTACATTTAACTTTGCTAAACATATAATTATAATTTGGGTTAAAAGTAATTCAATTGGTCTTATTATAAAGTGTAAAATTTCTTCCTTCCAATCTGATCATAGAGTTCTATCGGTCCAATTTTGACCGTTTTTGATTCGTTGTAAAATTATTTTACAGACTCGTGCAGAGTTATAAACTTGCCTTCGTTGTGGCAAATTAAAACTGATTAATTGTTAAAATTCATTCAGTCGAAGCTATTAAAACAGCTGTTCGACGATTATGCGTTTTAGAATAACCAGAAAAATCCCACTTCTGCCACCAACTCTCATAACTTAACATAAACCTCCTTATCTTTTCAACCCCAATCCAACTCCCTCGTCATTTACGCTATGCTAACGATATAAATCCAAACGGAAAATATTAAAACCCCGACAAAAGACCAAAACGCGTAAAACAAAAGCTCTCTCACACGCGCTCGCACACACGACGCACCATCCCAGTGAGAAATATATTCGAGTAGCGCCCCCAGGGCCTGTTATGTTACTTATACGTATAATAGAACACAATCGTTATGCTAATGTAAACTCAGAGATTTCCTGAAAGAAACCACCGCTAGGCATATATGTAGGGGTGGAAAACCCCTCCCACCAACCCTCACATCGTAATGTTACCACTTGAATGAATACAACCCCGTGTATTTAATGTTAAACAGTGGAAAATCAAATACAAATTTTACAAAAAATCTTTAGGCTTGAATCACGTATTTGAATATATTTCGTTCTACGCATGCGCAGTTCGTTTTGCTTAGGGTAGGCCTACACTATAAGTATGCATTGTTACCATAGTATTTCTAATAGGCGCAGGTCTATCGATATCATACGTGAGATTGTTATGACTGTTACAATAATTGTAAGAAAATTAAAGGATTTACGACACATTTATTTTTTCACATTTTTCATACAAATTTCCCGTTGATGAGTCATTTAAATATAAACATTTTAAATGTTTTAATCTAACCTAACGTACATTTAAACTGTCTTCACCTGTCCCTAAATTTAACCCAACTTAACGTAACCAAAATTAAACCTAATCTAACTTTACATACCCTAAATCTAATATTATTTTAATCAACCCTAACCTAAATATAGCTTAATATAACCTAAATCTATATATAAACTAACCTAACTTTCCTGAACTAAAAGTAAACTTACCTAACTTCAATTCTAAAATTAACTGACCCTGACTTAACATAGCCTATAATAAATTGAATCTAACACAACTTATATCTAAACTAACCTAACTTTACCTGAACTAAAATTAACATAAAATAACGTAGCATACCTTATATTTAATGTAACCTAACCTTACACCTAAACTAACCTAACTTTACTTCTAAAATTAACTTAACTAAACTTAACTTAGCCTATAATAAATTTAATCTAACACAATTCATATCTAAACTAACCTATCTTTACGTGAACTAAAATTAACCTAATCTAATGTAGGAGACCATATAATTAATGTAACCTAACCTTACATAACTTACATCTAAACTAACCTAGCGTCTAATGAACTAAAATTAACCTAACCTCTCTTAAATTTAATCTAACATAATTTACATCTAAACTAACCTAACTTTACCTGAACTAAAATTATCCTAACCTAACATATCACAAATTTAATCTAACCTAACCTAACATAACTTCTGAACTAACCTAACTTTACGTGAATTAAAATAAAGCTAACCTAACTTAAGATATTCTAGATTTTATCTAACCTAACATAACTTACATTTAAACTAACCTAACTTTATCTGAATTAAAATTAACCTAACCTAATTCCAACCTAAAATAACCTGACCTAACTTCACCTATCCTAAATTTAACCTAACCTAAATCGTATTTAATCTAGTTTTTAAACATAAAATTATCAATATTTTCCGGTAAAATTCGTTACCCAAACATATTGTTGTCGGAATCGTAGACAATGTTTCTCTTAAAGATATCTAAACAATTTCCTTACAATTTCGTAATATAATTTTTTTTCATTAATTCCAAGAAATACTGTTCTCATTCCCTTAAAAGATTACTGCTGTTAAAAGTTTGAAAATCCAGTGGTTATATATGTACTCAGTTTACTTTTATAGAACATCCAAATTTGAAAGAGTTAAGATTTTATTTATCTTATCTTCTAAAGCGAGAGATAATTGTCTGTCTGCTAAATGGATCTGGAATCTCCGTCTAAGGATTTTTGATTTTTTGATTTTATATGGAGCTTTTGGCCACGAAAAATCGATTGGAAATGGTCACCAGTCTGGGAAAATTCGTTTTCTACGTCTTTTTATTAAATTAAAAAGTGAAATTTGTCCATTTTAAACAATACAAAGCACAGCTGATGCAAATGTTTTCAATGTCATTACAATAATCATCTGTTTTCTTCTAAACGAAGCACAGCTGATGCAAATGTTTTCAATGCCATTACAATAATCATCTGTTTTCTTTTAAACTGTATATTTTATTTGAGGTAAGCCTAATGTTGTATCTATTTATAGTTACCATGGTAACGAATACTTCTGCTAAATAAACATACCCTTTATTTAGTTGTTTAATGTTATAGGCCTAACCTAAACGATGTTCACGGAAATTTGCAATAATAGTTATTGACGTGAGCGAACTAGGCCCTGCTTATAATAGAGCTTTAGCTCGGTCTCCTGGTACTAATTATTAAGAAGAAGAGTTTTCCATTCGGGCGCTGTACGGTAACATTTGTGAACCGTCAACTTCTCTCTCTATAGTCTCCACCCCTAATATATAATGTATTTCTGTGGTTATCGTTATTGGTTAGAAAGTGTCCATTATATTGAGTTTATTACTTGTTGCATTGTTAGTCGTAAGTTATCACCTCAGTAAAAATTTCTCAACGTCTGTCAGTACGTAACCCTTGGCAAGTGGGTTAACCTCACACCTCTCCATTATTTGATATTCAAATAAGTTTTCCGTACGAAAGAACCACCTAACCTAACCCACATTAGCTTCTTTGTTTTTAAAGGCTCCCTATATAAGCATACCGCCTACAGATATCTGACTGATTGTCTTGCTGTAGGCTAAGGGATCGTTGCGTAGGGTGTCTTCAGCCCTCGGGTGCTGTAGAACGGATCAAATTTAAATGTAAACGCAAACACTCGACTCTGCAATTCTAATGCGATTATACAAATTAAACAGTGTTTTCTTTAAATTTAAGCAGAAATGCACAAGTGGGCGACATCTTAGGTGGTTGGGGGTTGATATTGATCTTGAAACGTGTTGGAAAAGGTACATTTTTTGTTATTTTTAACAATGCCTTAAAAACTTATTACCGTACACCACACGAATGGGGACCTTACTTTTGTCACACTTTTACAAAAATGTGAATCCGTTATAGATTTTCTGTACAGTTTATAGGTGCTGTACTTTTGGGGACTTAGGGTGGTAATTTGTTTCACAAAATCATTTTCAAGAAAATAGTTTTTATATTCTTAAATAAAGCCGGTTCTAATGACGTCAATTCTATAAAGTATTTATTTTTTAGGGTACCCATATTTGGCCACCCATATTTGGCCACCCATATTTGGCCACCCAAATTTCATAGTAAAATAATTGTTCTGTTTGACATTCTTACAACGCCGGTCATCACACACACGACGGTACGTCGCGAATTTCATAAAAGGTAATTGTTGTTGCTTTTTTTGTGGAATGTTTTATTTTTTTCTAAAAATAATAAGGAAATAAATGTGATTGCAAAAAGTAGATTTGTTTTAGCTGTATTTTATTGTGGTATAAAGTTGAAAAGAGAGGGCGTTGTCTTTGTTCGTGATAACCTACTTTGGAAAAAATGAAAATAAATGAATACAAAATATGATATTATTATAATAAACCTTGAAATATCTTCACAGTTCTATAAAGAATTAATTCACTCTAAATTTAATGTACTTATGAGTACTCTTAACGCCAAGGTTTTTTAGCTGCAATTCTTTTAGAAACTCAAGGTAGGTGGGTTTTCAGCAACACTTTTGAGAACATCCGGCAAACTTCAAATCACAAAACTGTTTTGATATCCGTAAAAGACGGCACACGTGATTATCATAAAATATTTATCTTTGGGCACCCAAATATGGCCCCCCAAGTTCATGATTTTGGGTTCTGTATTTGAATATATGCGGATTAGCATGTTTTATTATGGCGACAGACGTAGAGTTGTCCTAAGTGTTCCAAGGCTTTGTCAAACAATACCCAACAGTGTCATAAAATATTTATTTTGAGGCACCCAAATATTGCCCCCCAAATTCATGATTTTGTTCTCTGTATTTGAGTATATGCGGATTAGCATGTTTTATTTTGGCGAAAAACGTAGAGTTATCCTAAAGATAACCAAGGCTTTGTCAAACAATACCCAACAGTATCATAAAATATTCATTTTGAGGCACCCAAAAATGGACTTCCAAATTCATGATTTTGGGCTCTGTATTTGAATATATGCGAATTAGCATGTTTTATTATGGCGACAGACGGAGAGTTGTTATAAAGGTAACCAAGGATTTGTCAAACAATGCAAAACAGTATCATAAAATATTTATTTTGAGGCACCCAAAAATGGCCTATCAAATTTATGATTTTGGTCTCTGCATTTGTATTTGCGGATTAGTATATTTTATTATGGCGACAGTCGTAGAGTTATCCTAAGTGTTAAGGCTTTGTCAAACAATGCAAAACCGTATCATAAAATATATATTTTGAGGCACCCAAATATGGCCCCCCAAGTTCATGATTTTGGGTTCTGTATTTGAATATATGCGGATTAGCATGTTTTATTATGGCGAAAAACGTAGAGTTGTCCTAAGGGTAACGGCTTTGTCAAACAATACCCAACAGTATCATAAAATATTTATTATGAGGCACCCGAATAAGGCCCCCCAATTTCATGATTTTGGGTTCTGTATTTGAATATATGCGG
>JAGFPH010000236.1:442225-461859 GCA_018207615.1 Philaenus spumarius | reverse complement strand
TCCGTAACGTTATTGAAGAGTTGAAATCACCAACAGTCGGCTATACTACAGCTTGTAATAGAAATTACTTAAAACATCCGTCCGTAACGATTTCCAAAAGTTGAAATCTCCAACAGTTGGCAATACTACAGCTTGTAATATAAATCACTTAAAACATCCGTCCGTAACGATTTTCAAGAGTTGAAATCTCCATCAGTAGGTTATACTGCAGCATGTAATAGAAATCGCTTAAAACATCAGTCCTGTAACGTTTTTCAAGAGTTGAAATCTCCAACAGTCATCTTGTAATAGAAATCAGCCAACAATACAAAGTATAAACGCGTGAAGGGGATAAAGAGTTAACGAATGTCGAGTGTTTTGACGCCTCTTTTGTTGCGGTGAAACAAAAAAACACAAACATTTACACACTTCTGGACGTGGACAGGGGGAAGTCAATTTTCATTAACTCGTTAGCAATTGTTTCACAATAGTCATGAAGTGTTGGGAAGTGGGGGAGGGGGGTTCACACGTGCAGCATCGATCGTTGTTTTACAAGTGTTTGTTAATTTGCTTCTCTTTTTTAGAGTTGTGGTGGAATTCGTTTTTATTTTTTTAAAAGTTGTTTTAATACTTTTCGTAATAGGAAGCACTCGTTTTAACTTCAAAATGCATACTTTTACTGCATAGTCCCGTTCAAGGTCGTGGGCTTTCGTTATGCTCGAATATAATAAAGTACAACATATTTTAATTATCCGTCAATAACCTCTTTTTGACGCGTTTCGGGATGTCCACTCCAACATCAGAAGTATCACTTGTTGAGAAGAGGTTGTCAAGCCATTAAGATAAAAACTAACAAAATTACTTTTTGGCGGAACAGTCCTTTTTCCATAACTTCTTTTCACTGTCGCGTTTCGAGTTTTTTATTCGTAATTGTCACTGTAAACAAGTAAACATAACCTTAAAATATATTCTAGGCTAGGTTTAGTGTTTTAGAGTTGAAACTTATCAGCTGTCAGCCACCATCTCTTACAATATCAACACAAAATCTAACCTACAAAAGTTATCCGATGTAAGAATACAAAGTTGTAGAATATTTTACAAATATTTGTATTTACAGAGCAAGGCAACGCAACAATGGTTTAGACTGATCCGTTTCCTAGCAACGCATTGTTGTAATTACATTGTAGTGTTCTTTTTATCATACACAAACTGTTAGTTTCTTTTAGATAAATTTGTACAAAGATTTATTTTTTACCTTTTAGAACCCATGAAATTTAATAAATTTGGATACTTTACTGTTGTAGGAACATTTATGAGCATACATAAAAAATTAATAACTAAAATAATTGTTTTATTATTTTCATTTGTTTAATTCTGAAAACATTTATATCTAGTACTTTATGTATATTTAATAAACAATTTTCTACGCTATCTTTTTTTTTAAAAAAAAGCTCTGTAAAACACATACTTATTGGTACCAGAGAAAAATTTATGGTTTTAAAGAGCATTTTTCTCAGTAGAGTTAAAAACATAAAAAGATATAAATCAGCTGTTTCTGCTTCCTTGATATCTTCTCTCTGTAATACATATTCCAGTTTCCATCCTCTTTATACAGTTTAATTGTATGTTAGAGACATCCAAATGTCTATACTTTCAAAAAAGGTAGCTTTTTTATTCAATAAGTATTTAGCTCGAAATTGTGAAGATAAACTTAAATTGGTACTCATAGTTTTAGTTTTGATGAATTGTTAAAGGTAATTGGGGAAATCAGCTGTTTCAATCGCTGTTTATTGTTCACAGCTGGTTCTTTGTCTGCTTGATAAAATAACACGTGACTATAAAATGATAGCTGTTATTTCCCATGGTAAATTAAAAAGGAAAAATAACGATTAAATTATGCTCAAGCTTTAAACTCCCGGGTAAACCAAAAAACAAAAAATATTCCAGCAAAGTTAAGCCTCAGGAAACGGGCTTCAAGAGAATCGAACGTAGAATTCAGATTAAATTGTTGTACAGTAGTGGGAATTTTTTTGAAACAAAATTCAATATTATTATGATTATTATACGCTCGTTAAATGAGATGTTTTTTCTTTTTTTATTACAAAAATACTAAAAAAGCCAGGCAATTATTTCTGTAATGCAAGAAATTTTGTTTTAGTAAATTGTTGTACTGTTGTAGAGATGTAACATTTTTAAAGGGGATGTTACACTGAAAAGGGCAGTTTTTTTTAATTTGCATTATTTAGGGTTGTAATAAATTTTTTTTATACAAGGAATAGTGTAAAAAAGTACAAAAATAAGTAACTTGACTGTTTGAAACTTTATAACAGGTAAACAAATTAAAACGTAAAAAATTAAAAAATTTAGAGAGGTTCTTTTAAATTGATATTGCTTAAACTACTTGATGGATTGTTTTCATTTTTTTGTTATTTTGAAGAGTATGGTGTCTTTTGGAAATTTAGGTGGATAAATAGGTTGATTTTAGTATGAGTCAAATTAATTTTTTTGTTTTCGTAGCAATATTTTGCTTTTTCCCAAATTTCTTTTTGGCTTCTAGGCTACAGAAGAAAAACGTCTGTAGAATACGTGGTAAAAATTCCAGTCTTTTAGTTACAAGTAGTTATTTAGAAATATAAATTTTTGTCTCAGAAAAACACGGAATTTCCAACTTTCGGGAAACTGCGGTTAAAGTAGGCCTATCTCTTGTACAATATTGACACAAAAATAACTGGGTAAATAAAGTTTAAAATGTTTTTAAATCACATAGATCCTTTTCTCTCTATACGTATATTATTAAAAAAATGAAGCTATTATTAGATAAATACAGTTTTTTCTGGTATAAATGCAGATGAATCAAGACTTATATTGTATTTTTCTTGTGCAGGAAGACATGTAGAACAATAATAGCATAATAGCAAGTAACGAAGTTGGAAAATATTTGTATTTTTGACCATTTTTGGTGTATGTAATATCTTCCTATCATTAGTCAAACTTAAATGAGTTTAACCTAAAAAAGTAAACCCTCTAAATTCTACTAGTCCTAGGATAACTAAGTTTAATTTTATACACAATAAAGCTATACTCGTTCAGATTTTCTAACATTATCCTATTCACTCCGTTCAAAATTTTCTAAAAATATGTAACATTTTCTTTAAGGTTTCACAATAACATAATTCGGTCATTCATAAGATTCATAATGGTTACTTTTTAAAGATTTTAAATACTCCTGAGTACCAACCTACGAACAGAAATTGTTCTCGCTAAGAACGAATATCACAATAAACACCGTACGATATTTTCTGGTAAAACACAATTTGACGAAACAACACTGATTTCGGCAAACAAAGCCGGTCCATTAGTCGTCGCAATTGTTGGGAGGAAACATCGGGCTAATGTTGGCTTAATCCTTGGGGGACCCAATTACCGTCACGGGGGTGTAACCCGACCGAGTCAAACTCATAACTCATACGACTCATTTGTTTTGTTATATTGGCAACAATTATTTCGTCTCCGGTAACGTGAGCTAATGAAAAGCTTATTTCGAGAGGTAAGCGGACTAATTGGTTATCGTTTTCGATTGTTTAGTTACGATTAGATTTAGTCGAACCTGTTTGGTAAGCTGTTTGTTTTGTCCGAGTCGACTTTGTCAATAGGATTTCTGCGAAGTATAGAAGAGATAAAGTAGGCAAATTTAAAAATTAAAACTGTACAAAGAGCGTAGAAAGTAGAATACGCATAATAAAGGAAAAGGATATCAGGAAGCCTCTTTCCACATAGGAATGTCTCTCTTCCAAGTAGCTCTACTGGGAAAAAACAGATTCTCTAAAACTAAAACAGAACTTTAAAACCCTGTAACTGCCGGTGACTTTATGTGTTGCCCAAAGAAAACGTAGAAAATACTTCAATGTAAATAAACATTAAGTATCTATATAAATAAAAATGTAAATGTTCGTTTGTCAAAAATCTCAAATCTCCGAAAGTTCTTCACCAATTGCTTTGACATTTTGACACAACGTTACATTCGAATACAAGCGTGTTTTTATATACTGTTTGAAAAACAACGCCATTGTTAGACGTAAAAACAACACAAACTATACTAAATATTTTCGGCAGTGGTATCGCGATACTAAATAATAAAAAAACACGTTTATTGTTGATACAGTAATCAGCTGTTTGCTCTAATATTTCTGTTAACAGCTGATTTTAAAAATGAAACAATTATATTTGTATTTCTAACATTTAGGTTATTTTTTTCTTAAAGTGTACCCTTGCAGGTTATTTCAACCTTTATCATAACTGCTGTTATAAAATATACGAAATAATTTGATTTTGACATTTAACATTATTTAGTTTTGAGGTTATTATTAATCCTACACCTTTATTATAAAGAAAACATAACATAATTATGTGTATAGAAGGTTCCAACGGGGTTGGCGTGCGGAGCACGCAGGGTCTCTCGTAGTTAGAAATAAATGTTTACAATAACAAACAAAATACAAATAATACAACATTTATTTTTTATTTGTAGCCTACTCATAAATGTGTATACAACAAAAGCACACGAATTATTTGGTGTCTGAAAGCTAAACAAATTTAACACTAGATAAATATCAAAATGTGCAAATAGTAGGAAATTGGATAGATTGTTCATAAAAAAATATTGTTTATGAATTTACAAAATAGGTAAGATTATTTACAACTATGCGTTGCTAGGAAACGAATCAATTAGGTGCATTGTTGTGTTGTGTTTTGCTCTGTAAATATAAATTATATAGGCCTACATAAAACGATTCTGTAATACTGTTATTTACATCACAATATCCGTGTCGTATTGCATTACACTATTACCAATGAAAAAAAAAAAATACAAATATAATGGAATACTTTTTCACATAACCGGTTTTTGAAAAAATCAGTGTTCACGAAAACAAAAGCCGGAAAATTCGATTTAAAATCACTCAGGCCCAATAAAAATAATTAATCTAATATGTTTACTAAATTAGAATTTACAAAAACGTCTGTGAAAATACTTGTAAACTGAGGAATTCAACAATAACAAATAATGTGAACTAAATAAAAAATTCTACATAGCTTTCTGCTTCCGAAATATACATAGAATGAAAAATTATTTTCTCATCTTCCAAGGAGTACAGAATTCGAACGCCAATTAGCATCCTTGTTACGAGGTGAATAGATTAGAGATTTGAATGAGTGGGTGTATGAATATTTGGAAGAAAGATTACATGTATTATTTTTTGAAGGAATTTTAATTGAGAAAATTGTAATTTTTTTAAATTAGTTAGCGTTATTTTTTTATATTGGTTTGTGTTTTATACAGTAGTATAATATATTGTATATTTTTTCAATCTACCTATGTACTATAATATTTTAAAGAGGTAAAATTTGTTTGTCTGTATGTAGGGGGTAATCTCTGGAACTATTGAACCGATTAAAAAAATAGTTTTTCTAATAAAAAGTTACACTATCTTTGAGTAACATAGACTATAATTCATTTTGATACACACATTTTTTATTTCAATATTTGTAAATTTAGTCAGAAAAATATCTTGGGTCAGTCCTAGACTGATGAACCAACACACGTATTTACATTTTTATCACCATAGCAATCAATTGAATAAAATGACAGATAAAACAGCTGTTTGCTCCAATATTTCCATTAACAGATGATTTCAAACTTTGAAGTAATTATTTTTATTTCTAACTTTTGGGTTAGGATTTTATTAAAGTGTAGACCTGAGCCTTGCTGGTCCTTTTAACCTTTATTATAACTGCTGTTATAAAATAAACGAAATATTTTGATTTGAACAATTGACGTTATTTACCATTCTTTGAGGTTATTAATAATTATACATCTTTAGTGTAAAGAAAACATAACATAATCATGTGTACGGGGTTGGCGTGCGGAGCAAGCAGGGGTTTCCCCTAGTATTTTATAAATTAATGTAATATGATTGATATTTATGTAATGGGAAGATGGAAGAGATGACTCTAAAGTCCTAATCTTGTCCTAAATAAAGACAATTGAATAAGCTCTGAAATAACAATAAAAATATTCGATAATTATTTCATCGACGGCAATGCTAAATCCAAAGGCCTCGTTTCTGAGAACAGTGTACATAATATATTTATGTAATTGTATATATGTGTTGTTAATGTGTAGCAGAGTTTAAATTTATTCTAGACAAATAAATATTTTCTTTCTAAATATACAGTAGGTATACATATTTCTCAATTTCGAGGTCGGATCATACAGCTCAGATCACTCGGTAGGTCACTTGATAGTTGAAAAACAACTTTAAAAGTTCTATCAGAATCAGATAAGTGGTGCCTTAGTTATCAAACTCACTTACAATAAATAGAAATTATAAATTTACCCGTCTTTAAGTTTCCTAAGAAAATCAAAATCGACTAAACTTCGCCTCTGATTCAGGCCGGACACTGATCAAACATTATTAATTTCTCCCACTCAATCATCTAAAGTAACAGGCCTCTCAAATAGCCACAAATAAATCCACTTAATTTCACTTCTAGCGAAACACGAGTCTTATTAATACGTTCGCAGAGATAAAGGTTACGGCGGAACGGATAAAGCGGGCGAAGATATAAAGCGGGCGACGAGATAAAGCAGGCGAAGTGATAAAGTAGGCGAACATATTTCACGGCGTATTTATCTTAGTGACATCCGATCTGACCGGACAGTGGTCATGTTTTGGCGATTCATCATCTCGCTGGAGTTTATTTATCCAGTAAATGGACGGACAAAGGGGAGGAAGGAGTCAACAGACAAAAGGATAACGTAAACTGATAGCTTAATGTCCTGCAGGACGGACTTACCTGCTGGAATCAATACGGAATCTTTGTCTTCTGGTGTTGGTTTTGTTTGTGGAGGGGAGGGGGTGGGAGGGTTTTGTGTATTGCACGAAGAGACGCGTGTTTGGGAAATAAATAGATGGAGAAAATAAACTTTCTGGTACAGAGATAGGTTAGGAGATCATTTATAGTACATTAGTTAGATAATTTGATTACGTCACCTTCTTTGCTTTGTACCAGTTGGTCACTCTTTCACCAGGACAGACTCAAAAGTTAAAACACACAATATTCTAAACAATTTTAATTTATAACATCTTTCACGGAAAAAACAAAATGTAAATAAACATATAATTAGAATTGTATCTTAAAAATTACAGATTTCATTCAAACTTATGCATTATATATATCGATAGTATGACCCAAAATAATACAAATTCTTCGTCACGGTTACTGTAGGACGAAGAACTTAACTATCTTCGCTAGTATACATACAAATGTAAACTCTATACTTAAAGCAAGAGAGCATGTCTGGCGAACCATTTATTAAACGAATTATATAAAAACTCTGCCCGTTCGATTGGAACTGTAAATATATATTTTTCACTTAATGGTTGACGTGGTCCGAGCGGGGGAGGGGCGAAAGGGCGCGACCAATGTTGCGTCGACAGGAAGCGATTCTATAGAAAATCCATTAATTTTGAATTCCTGAAAAAAACATAACCCTTTGACTACGGGGAAGTTGAATGAGTGTAAAAAATTATTCCATGTCAAAATTGAAATCAATTGCAGTACGAAACAACGCCTTGCGTGACCGGGGGGGTCATGGAGGTAAATTGGATTTCCCTTTTTGTCGGTTGGCAACAATGGACAGCTGTTTTACAATGGCAAGTGTCAAGTACACACCCCCCCCTCTACGTTTGCAGTGCGCACACTTTGAACTGGTCAAATGTGAGAGACATGTTGCTTTGGTTTCTGTGTCCGTCTCTTTAGAACTGAGATAGGGGATATTTTTTTGTAATATCAATGCATGTGTTCAACCTTTTGAATTTCATATTTTCCTTCTTTTCACTGATTTTGCTTTACATTCAACGTTTTTAATATACGGTGTTTTTTCATCTGTCTGCCATTAAAGTACCTGGGAGAAAACATTTTTTAATAAACACTATTTTTCAATATGGAACTTAAATGGAAAATTTCTTATAAAACCCACAATTGTCTCTTGTAGATTTTTTGTTACGTTAACGGTTTTCATGATATTCTGCGTTCAAAATTTGTAACTATCGCCATTTTGAAAATTAATATAATAACTTCTTGGCTTTTTGTGTAGGTGTAGTAACAAGTTACTTCTTCTTTATGCTTAGTGCAGATTGTGTAGGCAAGTATATTTTTGATATCCAGTGACCAAGTTCAACAATAACTTTATTCTTCTTCCTCTCTACTGCAACAATGTTTCCTCTTCTCTCTCCTCAACATTTTCTCTTACATTTGTGTTGGCCTAAACATAAGCAACCCACGGCTTATTAGATAAATCGAATTTTGATATAATTACAGCCAGATACCTGAAACTTAACAAATATTACGTAAGAAAGAAATGAAAACTGAATTTCGATTATTTGCAAATAAGGGGTAAAATATTTTCTAGGCAAAACGTAGGCCTACTCATAGACGTGAAACACATCCCGTAATCGGACCCCCCTCAACCTTATACTTGAATTAAAGCTCTCGATTAGAAAATTTTGGATAAATTTTCAGAAGTTTACATTTTTTAATTTTGGAAGCACCTTTTGGGCGGGAAAGATTTCTTCGATTTTAAATTTTTTCATGTCTTTACTTTGACCGCGTTTTGTAAGAAAACGGTAAAAGATAGCAAAAATGTTAAATACAAAAGTTGTAGAAAATTTAATTTCAAACTAACGATTTTCCGTCAGATTCAAGATTCAATTATTCATTTAGTCACTATTCATCCGAGAAGGGACGCCCAACGTCTTTCTACTTATATAAAGCTAGGAAGGTTCACCGATTCATTCACTGTCATAAACTATGAGGCACTTCCCTTAATCCTACCCCCCCCCCTCGACCTCATACTTGAATTAAAGCTTTCGACGTACCAAAATTTCCAGAAGTTAATATTTTTCAGTTTTGAAGGCACTTTTCGGGCGGGAAAAGTTAACTTTTTAAATTTTGTCCACTGTGAGCGCGTTTTGTAAGAAAACTGTAAGAGATAGGAAAACATGTTAAATACAAAAGTTGTAGAAAATTAAATTTCAAACTGACGATTATCCATAATATTAAAGATCCGATCATCCGTTTAGCCGCTATTCACCCGAGAATGAGCTTCGGCCCACAAGCCTTCAAATTTTCCATGTTAATCTTATGGAGATAATGTTTAATGAGTTTGAGTCAGCTGCCAAATAAAACAGCTGATTTATGCTCGGTCTCACATGTACAAAACAAGCCAAAGATTAACGAGATCCTTTAGCGAATTTTCCAACTGCCAGCGAAGAGAAGCAACCATCTGAGGCCGTAGGCAGAGGCGGGGTCGGGTCGCGATGCGTCCAGGGCAGAGCCCCTAGTTTATCTATAAATATAGATATTGCTCACTATCTAATTACCTTTTTAATTCATACAAAAACAGTTATTTTTTCCTCATCACGGTTGTTGGCTTTTGTGCTACAATTTGTAAAATTCAAAACGTACTACTACAAACTCTGTATTGTCAAATTATTGAAAGCTTTGAAAACTACTTCTTCTACGTGATCAGCTGTTCTATGTCGTAACAGCTGTTCCACGCCATTACAGATTAACGTGTGATTCTGTCTCAGTAACAGCACGTAATCGCTTCTTGTTTATGTTTACGTGTTATGGTTTGGATTTAATACCGTCGGGAGTTCTTTGTGCGTAACTACTTTTATTCGTCCATTGTGTTTGGAAAATTTTCCAGCTGTCGTTGCCGGCTCGTTTTGTGTTAGAAATAAGGAATAATTTCAGAAACCTAGATGAACCGTATTGGCAGTTAAAAAGAATTATTTCTCGAAATGACGTAACCGATTTTGTTTAGTTTTGCGACAGTTTGGAGTACTTCTGGTGGGATCAGTTAGTTCGTCGTCTCGTCGTCTAAATGTTATTATTTTTAATTTTTTTTGTAATCTTAAACACATTTACGAAGGTACAACGAAGGTACTGTTTTGCGTGTTGTGCTTCCCAGATTTAATGGTCTAACTGGCTAAAGGCTCTTTGTACACCCTGAGTAAAAATTGGTCGGAGTACAATCAGTGATCTTGTGATGGTGAGCGGAGAAGCTGGACTGAAAACAAGTCTCAGCGTCTGCTAATCGTTCCCACAGTTCCTTACTCTGGACAGCATCCAATACACTAGTCCAAGAAACGACTTTTGTAGGTTGGTTGGTAGCGCCACAGCTGGGAGATTGTGGAAGCATGCATTCGCTATCACGTGTATCGGAATTTATGAATGAATAATCAGGGAAATTGAATTGTTAAGAAGACTTACGGAAGTTATTGTTTCATAACTCCCCCCCCCAAAAAAAAAAAAAAAAAAAAAAAAAAAAAAGCATTTAAAATATAAATTTTTACCGAATTAAACCTTTCAATAAAAGGAGTTAACGTAGCTTTATTTAAATTATTAAGTAGAAGACAAAAGGACATACCTTTAAGAACAATTTGAGAGTATTCACAACTGTTAAAATTGAAAAAAGTAAATGTGTGCACTGTGCAGTCGTGGGACCCCCGTCAGTAACGAAGTTCATCACACCTTTTCTTCAATTCTTTTACCAGCCTTAACGGCAACATACACACATAATTTGAATCTTTCAACTGCCGTTATTATTAGTTTGTTTTATACAAATATTTACTGTTTCCATACGTTTAATGTTATTGTAATAAAGGTGTAGAACTAATAATACTATCAAAGCTAAGATGGTTAACACAGTAAATTCATTGTAAATACATTCAATAAACATAAAATGTTGGTTCATGAGTCTAGGCCTAACCTAAAATTATTGTGTGTATGTTTCATTTATTTTACCTTTTGTAACGGCAACATACATACAATAATTCTAGGATAGGCCTAGACTTAAAATTACTTTCTAGGCCTAACCTAAAATTATTGTATGTATGTTTAATTTATTTTACCTGCCTTAACGGCAACATACATACAATAATTTTAGGTTATTCCTAGACTTAAAACTACTTTCTAAACCTAACCTAAAATTATTGTAAGAAGTATGTTGCCGTTTAGGCAGTTAAAATAAATTAAGTATTCACACAATAATTTTAGGTTAGACTGATGAACCAACGTTTTATGTTTATTGAATGTATTTCAGCGCTTGACGATAATATCTGAACTATGCCGGACGGAAACGATCGTCTCTTAATTTAAATTGATGAACCAAAACACATGTTTCTTGAATATATGTAAATTCATTGCCATAGCAACCAATTTGATAACGCTTTTTCGTTACTCGATTTTATATATTATCATTACCATAGCAACCAATTAATAACACTTTTTTCTGATACGCATTACATTTTCTATTTGTTAACTCCTACCTCATTAAGGAACTTCGATCCAAAAACGTCGTCCGAAAAACGTTAGTAGGAAATATTTGTTTTCGCTGAGGTAAAGAAAACCCTTAAAGTAAAAACGCAAAAAAAGAAGAAAAATTTTTACTTTTTCCAGATAAACGAGAATTTGATACCATCTTTAGTAATCCATTTGGTGTATCTTCTTACCTAGGGAATACAAAAAAAAAAAAAAAAAAAAACAACAAAAAAACACTTGCGTTGAATACAAACAAATTAGTAACTTAAACCTTGACTACGCTGAATAGAAAAAGTTGTAACCTCACTGCAAAGACTAAATGATTAAACTTTGTTAGCAAATCAGAACAACCGTTCTTATCGCGGATCTTTAAATGTTTAAGTTTTTCCCAACTAAACAACAAAATACACAAAATTATGAATTTTACGGCCAGTCCGTCAATTTGTCCCAAGTTTTGATTAGTCCGCCCGAGGCTGAGAACGTTTGGCGTTTCAAAAGTTGGAACGCAAGTCGGGTCGACAATTCTTACAAATTGAAGGAGTTATCTGCGCTGTAACCCCTTCGTAAGGGATGCTTCATTTAGTCGGTTTAGGTGGAATACAAGGGTCAAGATGCGGAGGGGAGGTTGATTACTTGTACTTTTTTACATTTTGGTCGCTGTACAAAAGATTCGTCAAAAGTACCTTAACCTTGCCTGTACACCTTAAGGCTAGGCAAACCATCTTCCATTTAACTCATATAAGAGTAACTCCCATATTTAACTAATAACAAGATTAATAGAGTAATAATGATCAGAAAAGTATTAAGTATATTTATTTCATTTTAAAAATGCCCGAAATTTAGTTTTCTAAATTTGTTTTTAACTAAATTTGTTTTTTGACTTAACTCAAAATCAAAGTTTGCGATTTGTTTGCTTATTAAATAATGTAAATATCAAAAATGTAAAAACCTCGCCACATTCGAAGTTTAATCATTTTTCCAAATAACAGTAATTTTAATAAATTTGAATAATTTATGACGAAAAAAATATGCTTTTCTGTGGAAGCATGTACTAAATTTGTGTTCCCACTTGAGTGTTTAGCCCGCACTCTTGTGATTATAACATCAACTTGTTGCTCGCGGAGGAATACTAGAAAAATAATATATCCGTTTATTTTGAATGTGTGAGAGAAAGCTGTGTTTGGCAACACATACTCAGATTACAGTCAGGATTACGTCTGTAACCCTCTATTTTCCGCCTTCATGAAGCTGATTTATATTTGCTAGCAGAAGAATGAAACTCATATCAACACAATGCTGGTAGTGTAAAGCTATGCCACTTAGAGAGCTGCGATCAACTCAGAAATATTGTTTCACTCCTGCCGATCCTTGAACGCTAGTTGAAAAAAGTCACTCATTGCTCTAAAATTGGCATATATACAATAAACATTGGCCTCTTTATAGTAAAACATAAAACGTTTATTGAGTTCTGATTATTTGAATATGTTTTTGCATATTTAACTGTGTACAAGTTCATCGCGATCGTCTATCCATTCCTGAGAAAATTTACGGACATTCAGACCCCGGACTGGCAAACAAGTGATCCTTTAAGGTGTAAGTTTTACTGTTAACCATTGAACGTATTACTTGAAGAATATATTACCCAGATTTTTGTGGTACGATGGCGGAAGTGAAACAAACGGTGGTTGACTCGCTTTAAAACTGACAGGATATGACTAGTTACCTGTTCTTCGGCTTTCGATTATTTTGAAACTTTTTTTACGATATTTAGGTTAAAACCACAACTCATATCCAGACATTCATAGTAAGAGGGCGGAAGTAAATCAAACAGTGGTTGTCTCACTTTAAATCTGACATTATATGACTGTTCTTTGGCTTTCGATTATTTTGAAATGTTTTATTACTAACTCATATCCAGACTTTTATGGTGAGACGGCGGAAATGGAGCAAACAGTGGTTGACTCGCTTTTTAAAGCTGTTAGGATATTACTAGTTACCTGTTCTTCATCAATATTTCAGTACAATCCCCAATGGACGTGCATAGTTCGTCGCAGTTAGCATAGTTAGCACGTCATAATGCTCTAAGGATTAAATCCTGTAATCTCGTAACGCCTATCGCAAATTATCTCAAACTAGGTAAACACGTTTCCACGCTGTCAATTTGACTGGAAAGCGTTTCAATTACCCCAAAGCTTGTTAACAAGTTTTTCTGCTAACGATTGGAACGCAGCTACAGAGGTCCGTTAGATTGACGACGCTAATAACAGGGTGGTGAAGACTACCCCTTTCGTTGCATCCCTTAATCAGGTTACACCCTACGATACCGCGGTCTACTCCAGTAATGAAAGATGGGCGATTGTTATTAAGTCAAAACCCTATCTGCTTCCTGTTCAATACATTTTACATTCGTTTCGTGATAGGGTACGTTTTTAATTACCGACCTTCAAACGAAATTTAATCGGGTTTCTTGTCCCGGTCGGGGTGGCTTTTGTTTTACGGAGGGCGGTCGGTGAGTCGATTTCAATTGAAGACGTTGCGTTTCGTACGGATACACCACTCGGGACAAAACAGGGACTTAAAAAATAACGAAATGAGAGAGGCCGATGTTAATGAATTATTAGCGAATATCTTGATATTCCCCCTCAACACATCTCTTTATTTAAAACATTTTCAAAGATTTTGAAGGGAAATGGCAACGCTGCTACAACGCAAAACTAAGTAAAACCAACCGAAACTAAGTAAAACCATATGAAATTAATAAAAAATAAGTAAAACAAAGCCAATCTATGCACACATTAACTAAATTAAGTAAAACCATATACATAACTAAGTAAAACTAACCAAAACGAAGCAAAATGAAAACTATGCAAAAATAATAAAAAATGAGTAAAAATAAGCAAAACTAATAAAGCTAAATAAGCAAATCTATGGAAAACTGCAAAATTAATAAAACCAAGTACAAATAAGCAAAACTAAAGATAAGTAAGCAAATCTAAGAAAAAACACATAAAACTAACAAAACTAAGGAAACCTTTGAAAAAATAAGCAAAAGTAAGAAAAAACATTTAAAACTAACAAAACCAAGGATACTTTTGCAAAAAATAAGCAAAACTAAGTAAAAATAAGCAAAACTAAGAAAAAACATATAAAACTAATAAAACCATGGAAACATATGCAAACTTAAGTAAAACCAAGTAAAACTATGAAAAAATAAGCAAAACTAAAACAGTAACAAAAATAAGTAAAACTATATAAAACTAATTAAACCAAATAAAACTAAGCAAAAATATGCAAAACAAAAAAGCAAACGAAGTAAAACCATATATAACTAAGTAAAAATAACCAAAGCTAAGTATAAAAGTAGGCAAAACTAAAACTAAGTGAGCAAACTTCAGTAAATAAAATATAAAAAAAACAAAACTTAACTAAGAAACTAAGCAAAATAAGTTAAACCAAGTAAATCTAGCACACAAAGTAAAACAATGCAAAAAAAATAAGCAATCCTACGATCAAATACGCTAAACTAGGCAAAACGTAGCTAAGAATCTAAGCAAAACTAACGCAAACTAAAAATTGTTAAGTGTAAAGGCCCATCGAGAGGCATCTCTTGGCATATACAATGCCAGCTTATTTGAAGTAACATAATAAATAGTAAATTGGGAAAAAGATCCGCATTCATCTAAAGACTCAAAAATCACTTTTCTCTCGAACTTTAACATGTTGACAAACTAGGCCGTCGAATCTTATCAGTTGTCTAGTTTCCTGCTGGTGTTAACCAAGTTAAGACCTGTGTTACTGTAAGGTGTATTACGTACTTAGGTCTTATACAGTAGCCTTGGACAGTTCGAGACCATACCTTGGGGAGCAATTTGAGCATGTTTATAATTTACCCAGGTTAGTAAGCCTATAGTGACTGAAACAGTTTAAAAAAATCATTTTGAATGTTTCAATTCGATATATTAAAATTCGGCCAATTTAGAATGAGCCAACGCTTAATATATGAATAAGATGTCTCCTTTTAGTGATTTCCGCTGCTGCAAAATACATACCTGCATTATCGATTTTTTTCCAGACAAATCATTGCTCGGACGAAATAAATACATATGATCTTTTTTGTTGACAAATACCTCCCCTACACGGTGGTATTTTTATTTTTCTCTATCTTCATCCCAGCTCGAAATATTAAGGATAATCGAAAAAAATGATAATCGATTTTTTTTCGACTTTGGGAAATCGATAGACTGGTAAACTTTTTTATTTTAATCTACATACTTTAATGTACTCGTACAAAAAAAAATCAGCCGTATTGTAAATTACTGGAACTTTTGGTCTAAATTTACCCCTACCGACTGGCCTAATGCTGTATGCACACTTTGGTATAACCGTGTAACTACATTTGTTTTAAAGAAAACAATCTAAGCCTAAATGATAAACGAATTTAACCTTATGCTGGTCCTTTAAAAACTCGTCTTTTCGGGAAAGAAATTTTATTTTCAACTCGGAACGAGTCAAAATATTTCTTACGCGGACAGACACCACGCCGCGAGTAAATCAAGAAGAAACGACGGAGGGGAAGCGAGAGGGAGTCTCAAATCTAAATTACAGACTAAACTGCGGCCTCGGAATTGACTTGTTAATACTGAATTTACATAAAAATGAAATATTTTTGTCTAAGAACCGCTTTCGGTGTCTTTTGACACTGATGTTGTTACCATTTATATGTTTCGTTTTATGAACTCGAAGGGGGGGACGTTACGCTTTGACACAACTTGGAACTTGAATGGTTAAGTGGATTCCGGAATGAATTTAAATGGAAATGTTGAAGGGGGATACGAAGGGGGGGGGGAGGGTGTAAAAATGTTTCTGGATTATTTTATTTGGATAGATTAGCCTTTAACGTTTTGTCGCCGGTTTGACTGGAGGAGAGAAAAGGAGAGAGTTTTGTTTTATTCGTTTTAAATAAAATTCGGCGAACTTTCAATTTGAGTCGAATTAAAGCGGCAAGAATAAGGCGCAATTATTTTCGGTATCATACCGTGGAATGGGAGTCGAAACGTTTTAACGACTCGGGTTAACAATAGTGACAGAGTTCGTAAATAATTTGTTTATATTATTAAATGCGTTTTCAATGTCTAAATCCCTTTTGCCATGGCGTATTATTTTGTAATGATTTCAACAATGGTTTAGTTTTATGCGAATACTGGACGTAAACCTTAAGTAAAAACTTACGGAACCTAGAAACGATTGGAGGGACTTGTTTGGCGTAAGGAAATCCTGATTTGCTTGAAATTTTTCCGTATCAGTTATAGAAATAATTGTAGATAAAAGTCCATAGTTTAATGGGTCACTTTAAAATTTTCAATGTTTTACGCGGTTTTCCAGAAAACATTGTATTTTCAAAAACATTTATTTCAGACGGGAAGTGTTTTCCGCGATATGGGTATCAAAGTAGCCTATACACAATTGCATAGAGAATAAAGATGTGTTTGTAGTTTTTCAATAACACTGACTTATTTAACTTTTAATAAATTACAAAATGGTTTTTCTTAAATAACCGGCATACAAATTTGGCAGATATGTACCTCAAATCTCTTACAATTGAAAAGAGAATATTCACAGAAAAGGGTTTTCTCTCATCTTTAACCGTTTAGAAAATCGTGTTTTAAGCGTTTCCAGTTTTTCGGGTTGGAAGCATTTTTTTAAAACGCTAAAGCAGAAAAACTATAAAACAAAATTACATGATTGTTTCACACATTTAAAGAAAAAGTCCATATTTTCTTTAAACGTTTTCTCCAAAAGATATCTCTGATATATTGTACGCAATTAAGAAAATGGTAAGGGTACCAACAACACAAAAATTGTAACACAATCTTGTGAAAAAAATTACCTGCTTCTGGCAGAACATTTTTTTTTGTGGAGATTATAGCGATGTTTCAAGCTTGAAATTTCTCAAAAATGGTTTCCTGGTGATTCAAAATAGTTTTCCTCGAAACTTTTCAAAATACAAAGTTAATCATCCTCATATCCTAATGTAGTAAAGGCACAGGGGAACATGTTTCATACTATGAGCTTCCGATGATGTGAAAACTCAGGTATCTGTAACACAAGTTGAAACAGTACTTTTTCTGATTACTTCTCGTGCAATGGGCTATGTTAAAAGTACAAAAAAAGTAGCCTACTTTTAAAAGTTAAATAAAATAATACTGGGGCTTCGTACCCCCGTTTTCCAGAAGGTATTAAATCTGTTGACAGCCAGTTTTCCAGAATTTATTAAATTTTTTGCCCAATTTTAATTACTTAAGACTTTCTTCTTGAGTAAAATGGATCAAGTGTCCTTACCTTGGGGTGTGATGGAATAATTTTTTTTAGTAGCCTAATATAAGTTAATTATATTGCTTATTAGCGAATTTCCATAGGAAAGATGAGTTATTGCAGTGTCCTTTATGGTGATACCTAGGGTCGGGAGTAGTAAATGAGCACCGATCATGGTCCCCAGAACACGTTTTGGGGATGTCATCAAAATGATTATACATAATATGTATAGTCTATGTGTGTTCGCACTCTAGCGAGCATTTTACGTCCGACTTGGTGCAAATTTGGCTAAGTTGTCTAAGTCGCTCATACGATTTCGTTAGCCAAAAAAATTCAACTACCTTAGCACGGCTTTTGACTGGAATTAACAATTTTTTTAGATTTTTCATACTAGAATGAAACGTTTTTAGGGTTTTATCTAAAAAAATTAATGTAGGATATTATTCTGCACATTTTGTTTTTCATCACAACCTCGTATCTCATTTGGTTCCCCAAAAAAACGATCGAAACGTAAAATACCACAAAAGTACACGGTTCAAATCCACTAGGGCCAAGTTTGTGTTTTGCGAGCGAAGCGAAGGTTGCAAGGTCAAAGTGCGAACTCGCAAAGCGAGATTTTACCCTGCTAGTGGGACGAAGCAGCGAGTACATCGAAGCTGGAGGCTCAAGCGCAAACAAATTCTACTAATATATTCCGTACAGGCAGCCAGTCAATTCTGCGCCTTTGTGAGTAGATCAATTTGCCAAATTGTTGGATGATGCCTTAAAATATACAAATTTGATTTTGGAAATCCGCTAAACTCTCGCTGCGTGATCGAATTATTTTAGTGTTTGTGGATTTTGTTTTTATGTATTACGTATCAATGTGCTCTTGTGTGCGTGCGTGCGTGTTTGTTTATATATATAATTTTGTATGTCACACATTTGTGTCTTAAAAGGCAACTTCAGATTAATTATCATTTTAAAGTCATTTTTGTTAGTTTTTATTTTATTTAAAATTGATACATGCATTTTATTTTAGTTCAATGTTAATTTTTAATTTAATTTTCTGCTAATTATTAGTACCAGGAGACCGAGCTAAAGCTCGATTATAAGCAGGGCCTAGTTCGCTCACGTCAATAACTATTATTGCAAATTTCCGTGAACATCGTTTAGGTTAGGCCTATAACATTAAACAACTAAATAAAGGGTATGTTTATTTAGCAGAAGTATTCGTTGCCATGGTAACTATAAATAGATACAACATTAGGCTTACCTCTAATAAAATACAGTTTAAAAGAAAACAGATGATTATTGTAATGGCATTGAAAACATTTGCATCAGCTGTGCTTCGTTTAAAAGAAAACAGATGATTATTGTAATGACATTGAAAACATTTGCATCAGCTGTGCTTTGTATTGTTTAAAATGGACAAATTTCACTCTATAATTTAATAAAAAGACGTAGAAAACGAATTTTCCCAGACTGGTGACCATTTCCAATCGATTTCTCGTGGCCAAAAGCCCCATATAAAATAAAAAAATTTAAAAAATCCTTAGACGGAGATTCCAGATCCATTTAGCAGACAGACAATTATCTCTCGCTTTAGAAGATAAGATTCTTGTTTTAAAAATTATAATGTATGTTAAGCAACTGTAATTTAGTACAAATGTGGTTTGATGGTAGAGAAGTCTAGACGGTTCTAACCTCGCCCTACTAAATAAAGGCAATTCAATTCATCCCATAAACGCTAATAATTAAAACGCGAGTGATCTAATTTTGTTTATCTATACTTATAAAAACCAAATACCATTGACTCATTGACTCATCACAGTTTCTCAAAAACCACGAGGCCTACAAACATGAAATTTGGCACTAATACTCTTAGTACGCTCTAGACACGCATTAAGAAAGGGATTCAGAAAATTCTAAATTTTTCCGGGGGGGTTTTGGGGGTCAAAGTTAGTAAATCACGA
>JAGFPH010000236.1:371986-416697 GCA_018207615.1 Philaenus spumarius | reverse complement strand
AAACTTTACATTTATTTAGATATTTTGAAGTAAACAGTCTGAGTGTATGGATTATTTTGTAAAATATGAAATGACGAATATTATTTTGTATGTTACCCACAACATTTTCCGAAGTTTAGCAAATTTAATTACAACACACCATCTATATCAATAAATAGCGTAAATATTAACCTTAAACTAATAACTAAAATATGAAGTTTCTACAGTAAAATAGCCATCTTCAGTTTCAAAAACTAATAGACATTAAGTCGCGAATTTCAATGTATATTGCTGACAATCTTAATATTGTTATCTTTAAGGGGCTGGTAAAAAGTAAAACTTAATACATTTTTTGTTTTTAATTTTGATTTATGCAGTCGACTTTTCTTCGTAATGTACTGCAAGATTTACTGAAATATAAAAAAATGTACAAAAGTTTTGAGGAATAAAACATAACAATGTATTTTTAATATTCGCCTTATCATTAGCAAAATGTATTGACCGAGCGAAGCGAGGTCTCCGTTTTAGCTCGACCGTTGGGCATTTCGTCTGTCTCACGATTACGACCAAACGCCTTGACCAATTTTGATGATTTTTTGCATGAAAGTTCCTTATTCTTAGGCCGAGCGATTTATATATATGGTTTTTCCCATTTTTTATTTTTAACGCCTTAAATAAAATAAAAATGGCGGCCAGACCGTTTCTCTCAGTGTAAGCTTTTTCCAAAGCCAGTTTGTAGCTTAACCGTAAATCGAATTTAAAAAACTAATAACATTTTTCTGGTAGCAAAATTTGATTTTCAACACAATATTAGAAATAATGAAACTTCACGGTGATAAAGGACATACAAAAAATGACCGTTGGACACCGTGGAAAGTGTTGGTACATGGGTTGAGATCACTACCATGACGCTTTAACATAGTTTGTTTTCATTATTTCTAATATTGGAATATGATATGAAAAATTAAGTTTTAGTTATTTAAGTATGTAAATATTTAATTCTATGTTTTCCCTCAATAATACGTATTTTTAGCTACCTGACGCTAAATAAAACACAATGCCCACTAAAAGAAAATCTTTTCCAGTTAAAGCTCAAGAAAAGAAAACAAATGAGAAACCCCGTAATCGGAGGAATTGCAAAATAATGTTTCACTGGCTAAACCGTTTGCTTACTTTCTTACTGGCACACTATTTTTAACCTTAGTTCAAAACCACATTTGTTATTTCAACGAGCGAGGTCTACTGTTCACAGAACTACTAGTATGTTATTCAAATAACAAAGTTTGCATATTTTATTTTCAGTTACCACACCTGAAAAACTAGTATTTAACAGAATACCCATAACATGGTGGCATAAAAGAACAGCTGATTGTAATACTTTTTGTTACAATAAAACTTTAACATCGATTTGACGTGTTGTTGACGTTTCACAAAATATCTCGTTTACAAGTATTTTAAGTTTCGAGTTTTGGAAATTTCAGATATTGTTTAAAATAGTATAATTTATGGCGTGAACTACATTAAAAAAATAAGAGTAAAATATTTTTTAAAATTTTAAAATTTGTATTGTTAAAAAAATTTACTTTTTTTAAATTTCAAAACTTATTTAATATTTAACATTTTACTTTGACACTATACTATAGTATAGAGAAAGTATCGTGATCGCAAAAAAAATCGATGTTGAGATTTTTGTGGAAATATCCGTTTTGGGACCCCTGAGTCCAAAAAATTTCTTTAAAGAAAATGTATGTCTGTATGTATACAAAGCTAGAGCGAAAACTATTCGATCGATTTCAAAAAAATTTGCATCAGACATGTCAAGTAGGCCTGTATAGATGCACGAAAAACGGTTTTCAAAAATTTTGAAAAACAACCCCCTTTTTGGCAAAAAAAACCCTTAAGAAGTCAGTTATTATTTTTTTATAAAAAAACGGCTCTAATGATTTTGATAAAATTTTGCTTGTTTGTAGCCTTTAATAGAACCTACCATATGCAAAAAACCGCACCTTTCTAAAAATTCTCGTTTAGCTAATATTAATAATAATAACGGATTTAGGGGTTTTTTTGGCCATAAAGGGGGTTGTTTTTCAAAAATTTTCAAAATCTTGTTTCGTGGCCTAATTTACGTGTTTGGTGCAAATTTGTTCTAAATCAATCGAATAGTTTTCTCTCTAGATAATAATAATAATAATATTTTTTAGTTGATCTAATACTTTAACATCACCTCTCCTACCCCACCTACAATTTTATGAAGTCACAATGAATCTGTTTAATAATATAAATATGTTTGTGGGAAAGTATGTGCCAGTTCCTGGTACCGTTTATTTTTATTAGATTGGTTTTGTTAGTTCACGCCATAGTCGCAATATTTTGGAAGAGGCAGAGATTAAATTTTTTGAAATATCTCAAACAGATCAAGAGAAATCATGTAAAAAGTAATAGTGTGAAATACAAAATTATGTTTTGGGGAAAATTAATAAAAAAGCAAATTACATTTACTATTGATTTGAATACCACTAAATTATTTTACTACAACGATTGCATACATTTTAGAAACATAAATTCTATTGCAGACATTTTAATCCCCTCCTACATACGTTTGTCTTACCTCACCATCCACGGCCGACAGAGGAAGCCTTGAGTATTGCATGGACCCAGTACAAGTAGTATTTATCATTTTGTTTGCTAAGTCGTAAGTGTAAGTACATTATTTTGTCTTGAGTTTTTAGTGTTGATATGAAACATTCCCTCCGAATATAGTGGCTAAATAATGAGAGGAAACAGTACATGTTCACTTTCATTGTTTGTATTCCCTGTGTCCAGTTAACGAACTTACACTGCTTTTTCCTATAATCAGCTGCTTCACTCAATCATAAAATTTAAATATTCCAACAGAACAAACTATGCATATCTATCTCGTATATAAAAGCCAAAACCCACTGACTCACTGATCACGGTTTCTCAAAAACTACTGAACGGATTGGAAAGAATTGTGGTATGTAGCTTCCTCTAGGGCCATAGGTGCTCAAGAAGAAAGGGTTTGAAAAATTTGAAATTGTTTTTTTAACAAAATCGAAATTTTAGGGGGTGTTGGGGGGGGGGGGAGGGGTTTAAGGGGGGCAAAGTTACTAAAAAAATACCGAACGGATTGGAATGAAATTTGGTATTTAGCTTCCTCTAGGACCCTAGGTGCTCGCCAAGAAAGGTTTTCAAAAAAATTTGGGGGGTTAAAGTTACTAAAAATCCCCATAAGAAATACATAGTGTAATATATTTCTTGATATATATTTTTTGTTGTTGCACATTTAAATTTGATTTGTCTATCTGTGTAAAGCCGGATCGGGCCAGCTAGTTTAAATATAAAATAAAGATTATCATAAATAACATTTTATTTAAAGATAAAATCTCAAATTTTAGAATCAGTACATTTCGTAACTTAAAAATAAGGCTCCTTTTTTACTTAAAAAAAACATTAAAAAGATAATAGAAATTTCTTATAACTGATTGAGGCAGTGTTAAAGGAAATTCATTTAACTTTTCTTTTTACCAATCGCTTACCTTTATTCTATTCGAATAGCCGCTGTCTTCTTAAACGATCGGAAATTAAAAAGTTAAGACGTCAGACCGAACCCTAAATTTGAAACGCAGATTTAATTCCAACAATATCGCTAATCCCCCAAAAAGCACATCCAAAGTTTAATCTCACCCCCGCAAAACAATCGGCCCTCTAAACAGGACGAAACGTTTCCTAACGCCCTCAAAGTGTCGTTTCTTTGTCAATCTTTGTTCATTTACATTTCAACCCTTGCCATTAGCCCCGGGGGTGTTTCTATTACCGGCCGTGCGAAATGTTGTTATTGCAAATGCTGACAAAGAAAACGGGGTGGGATTTCGGTCACGGCAATTGTTGACGTTTGCCGGGTCTGAGGAAGTGTTTCGGTTTTTAATGGAAATTACCGCGCGCAGGGTGTTAAAGGGTTAGTCTTTGTTCCGGGTTTGGTTTACGTTTCGGATTTGAATAAGATAGTCGGTGTTAAATCTCACTTGTATTGTGATTTCCAGATTAGGTCGCGTCTTCTTCATTACATAGAGTGTGCACACATTACAAAGTTGAAAAATGTGAAGTTTCACAAAATTACATTTAATAAAAATACGCAAGCATCGACTGAAAGAAACCTCGAAGGTGCTGTCACCAAATAAATGTAGGCGTTTTGCGAGAATGGGGCAACCCCCATTTGTACTTTTTGCACTTTTTAAGAATTGCATGAGCGTTGCAACAAAATATTCGAAAAATACGACCTCGTAAATCAACTGCTATTGTAAATCCGTGATTAACAATATTTTATATCAGCTGATTTCACCCACTATCTGTAATAGTTAACAAAATCTAGATTATACTTTGAGGTTATGTTTACAACTTCAATCGATAATTGAATGTCTTGTGAAGTTGATTTTTTTTAATATGAGTTATAGAACTACTGTAGGCTATATTACGATGTAAGATTTGCTTTGAGTTTATAAAATGAATATAAATATAACTTTTACCATAAAATATATTAGTTTATACACATTTTAAGAAGAGGTACTCATTCGTTTAGCTTTGGAAACATTTGTACATCTTCGTATAGCATTTAAACATATTATTCGATAATTAATTAATTCAATATTAATAACTTCTAAATTATTTGATATGGCAGTGGAAGCAACTAAAAGATAAAAATTTTACCTTTATTTTCATACATAGTAATGTGTATAAATACAAAATTTTAACAAATAAGCCTACAGTTTTATAATCCTTTTAATTATACACATTTACCAGTTAAAAATTCTCTCAGCATAGTTAGACAGGCCTAGATTTTGTTGTTTTTACATAGCATTTTTATACATGATGTACTTCTGATGTGTATCTAATTAAACTGGTTGTGATTTTCACTAGGGCTTACCATTATGAAACCAATGTAAAAGGAGCAATGTGACTCTTTTAAAAATGTGTAAATTTATCAATTTATCTACAAGCATGGTAGTGAGCGTTGATTTATTTGTGCATTAAAATATTGTCAATTAACTTTGTTTCAAAAGCAATTCCTAAAAGTATTGATTAGAGCTCTAAAACATCCTGTATCAGTTTCGCCATTAGTCATCTTCAGGGAACTGGTTGAAATAGCGGTGTTTAGTTGTGCATACTTTGTGAAGGAGACAACTAAAAATATCTAGAAATTATTCTAAAAAAAAAAAAAAAAAAAAAAAAAAAACACTATTAAGGAAGAGTGTGAATGATTTTCGTGTGGCCATACAAGCAAGGCTTCAGAAGGGGGGAATAATAGTTTTTACGGTACTGAGTATATGTTTGTAAACCCTATTAAAAACATCTAAACATTGCGTTTACAAAAACAGAGAGAGCGAATTATAATGCTAGGAAAATTATATTTTATTCAAAGTAATGAAAGTAAAAAGGCTTAATACTGTAGCGACATTAAATTATAAATATAAACATGTTAGAGGTTTCACTCGATGCGCTTTTACACTTTGCTACTGATCCCCCCTCCCCCTCCCCTCCACCCCCGAGTAACGTATTTACAATATAATTGGAATACACTTCGATTTGGAACTTCTAAAACTTCTTTCAAACTAAGGTTTTGGAGATATTTACACGTGTTGATGGCTCGTCTTCCATATAATCATTTCGACTTGGCAACACTTCTAACTTGTAGTAAACCATTATTGGTTGAATTTATATTTCTAAACTGCTGAAGATAAACTTTAACGTCAAAGGTTAAGGCTCGGCTCCCTACATTCAAAACGGCGAAGTTGAGTGCCAATTTCAATGTTAAATAACCAAAACATACTTTCACTATTAAGCATATTTTTGTGTTCTTTTTGTCAAAAAACGAAAGCTGTAGGCCTTTTTTTTTCTTAAAGTAAAATAGATTGTGGGTGTTGATTGCTAAAGTTTTTTGCAATATCTCTTTTTGCAACTGAGTAAAACATTAATAAAGTTTACTATTTTTTACTATTTATATCATACGTTTACGAAAACAATAAAACGGGTTTTGAAAATGTATTTAGCAATCAACATCCGCATATGACAGTACTTCAAAATGAAACCAAATTTTTTACTTTATTCCACGAATTAACAGAAAAAAATGACTTATTCTGTACCATTGCTCTTATGGGAATCAGATTCAATATGGCGGACAGGGTAGCGCCCCCTTAAAGGGAGAAATGTTAGCAAGACATTGGAGACAGCGTTTGTCTAATAAACGTTTTTAATATTTAATTAAATACAAGGCGACTACGCTGTCCGGTGTTTTCTTGCTAATTTACACATTTAGGTATCACCTCTTCAAATTATACTGGACTCCTCTATGTATGTGATTTTGTCATTACCACTGGCTTCCTTAAAACACTGGCTTGTTTTCAAAAAGTTGGGGAATTCTTTTAAAGCCTATTTCCAAATTATTACTTGTTTTTTTTATTTATTTTCTATTTTCTAGATCGTACGATTTATTCAGGCTTCCAAGGAATCTATATCAGCTTCGGGTGACAATTTCAACTTTAATGACGTATCACCGCGGGGTTGTTACACGGATACCGATAGCACAGTCGACATGCGAATACGCTGACAACATATGATTGATAAAATAGGGGTTGAAAGGTCATAAAATCTTCCTTTACTCCATCCAACTCGGCTGTTAAAGGTGGAAATGTTTCCTTGATGCGGTACTCGTGTCGATATATCGATCGGGTAATAATCGACGATTGGAAAACGGGTGGGGGCCGGTAGATTGGTTTAATGTGTACGAGATAAGAAGAGAGGTCCTATATAGGGTGACGAGACAAAGCCCGCCAGCATAACAATAGAAATAATTGACAGTGTTGCCAATATAGTGGTGTTGTTTATGTTGGCGCACCTGTGTCCATTATATAGCATCGGATAGGGGTGGTAAGACAAACGCGGTGGTAGAATTTATTAAGCGGGAGAATATTGATTTATCGGGTCAAACGGAATGTCAAAGGGTAAAATAAGGGCGGGTGGAACTGGACTAAAGGTAGAGGAAATTAATTGAGGACAGTATTTAAATGTTTAGTTGTATATTATATTGTTTAACATGAACAAAAGCAAGAAATGATAAACAAATTGCTTCCTTATAAAACACTTCTCATAGATAAATGTTTGATGGAATTTCCGAAAACTGACATTTAGCGGGGTATAAATCAGCTCACGTTATCAAGCTGAAAGCTAAAACTAACATTTATATATCTGTTAAATCTAGAGGTCTAGGCCTTGTATGAAATCTTTGCTAATACAGACAAGAATAAGGAGGAACCCAGAACTAGAAACTACAGTTGAGAAGTCAAAAACCCAAAATATAAATATAAACTGAAGGAGACAAAACACTGACAACAGGCACACAAATGATGACAGATGACCAAGGCGACAAGACTATCTTTTAGAAAAATAACAAGACGGCTACTAAAGCACTAAGTCGTATCACAACACACTGGAACAATATCCACAAAATACAATTAAACAACAAGAAGTACAAAAAAAACATAGAGCAAAATATACAATAATCAACACAAATACAAAAAAATTAAGTTAATAAGATAATAGTTTAAAAAGTTAAAACGCTTTGCAAAAAAAAAAAGAGATCACATCTAGCACAAAATAGTATCTAGCACAAACTCTTCCACCGAGTAAAAGGATCCAGACAATAGAAATTGTCTAAGACTGTTTTTAAAAATCCTGTAGTTTCTGGAATTTTGAATGCTTTCAGGAAGCTTATTCATGAACTTTGCACCAGCTTGTGAAGGAAGTTTACTGTATAAATTTAACCTGCGCTGTCTGTCACGATAGTCACAAGCTTGTCTGGTACTGTAGTTGTGTATATCCATATTTTGGACGTGATCACACTTGAATTTAAAAAAAGCAACACTTCAAGTATGTAAATACATGGAAGTGTAAGTACTCCATAATTCTTGAAGTAGTTTTTACAACTTTGTCTTTTATGTAGCCCTGCAATAAGCCTTATGGCTCTTTTTTGCACTCTTTTCATGTTCTGAACTGATGAGTTTCCCCAAAGAAGAACTCCATAGTTCAAATAATGATACACTAGCCCAAAATAGGCTGTTAAAAGTATCGATCTAAACAAGTCAGAATAAACAACCCATCGTTCTTTTACGTCCTGGTACGGGCTCTTGTTATAGTTTTTACCGACTCTGGAGGTTTATCCTTTACAATTTTAGCCTATTTTATAATTGATAAATTCGTATTTTAAATATTTGGTTCAAGTCTACTTGTGACTGATTTGGTTGTCCGTTAGATTTAGTCTATATATATGTGGCTTAGTGGCTTAAATTATTTTGTGTTCTCAAAAGTTTTTTCCGTTGTATTATGTTTAGTAATCAGAATTTTTGACTTTGTGAAAATGCCAGAATCTGCAAATGTTATCTTAGCGAGATGCTGAAGCATAGACGCATTCAACGGACGAAAATGACACGAACTTGGAGGGGAGAATCGTGAACCTCACAAGTGTTAACAGGATTTAACCAGCTAAGGGCGTTACAGGTAGAATAATGCCCCTCCCCCTCTAAGTAATTTAACCTAAAAATCTAGGTTTATTTTTTTTTAAATATTCAATTTGTATTTTTTTTTAATTAGTCAAACGTTATCGTCAAACTAAAATATGCTCACTCCAAAAAATACACGAAATGTTTACTGCAAGTTAATCTGACGCTCGATTCAGATGTCTGTTATTCCAGTCACAATATCTTACAAACATCCCTCCACAGTAGTTGACGAAGAAGTAACAGATACTATTGTAGGGGAGGCTCCGTGGAATCAATGGACAAGTCGTAAAACAAAATATGTCGTTCACCCTCTCCCCCCCCACCCAACCCTGACAAAGAATTTTTTTATTTCTTGGGTGATAAAGTTTGATTGTATTAGAAGGGGCGGGGGTAATCACCAGTTATATGATCGCCTGGACAATGTTGATATCAGCTCTATTGTTGCCGTCAAAATTATATATCCCCGACAAAACGTTACGACATTCCAAAAGTAGTAAGATTGTCGTACATTTCGTACTATGGTTTCCGTTTGGGGAAAGCGAATGTAAGACGAACTTATTTTGCATTGAACCGTATATGCCTTGACCAGTTGCGCCACACCGCTGTATTGATCTAAGAAAAGCTGGGCTTTGATCAAATTCTACATTTTTAGTTTCACTTTGAGTTCGTGAAACTGATCGTGCCTTTACCTGTTGCGACACACAGTTGTCAAATCACACACGATACCAAAAACGCGTAGATTTATCGTATTTTATCTAGAACTTAAGAAACAATAATCCAGAAGTATTTACTACATAACTCAATTAGATTCTCTAATGCATTGCCGTTAATTAAAAACTGTATTGTTGGAGTAAACAATTTCGCAAAAAATCAAATAGTTTTTCAAATTTATTGCGTTGAAATACTTCATTACGTATGTATTCAAATGTAAATACTATTGATATTTCTTATGCCACGTCCAAAATCAGCAGGTAGAGGCAAGCCTAGGCTGATAACTTATTTGTTCAGGGCTCCAAGGGTCAGGGGCGTTAAGGAAAATGAAAAAATAGTCAAATAAAATCAGGGAACTTGTAAAAATGTTAGGGAGAGTCAGGGGAAATTTGTTTATATCATGGAGCCCTCGATATTGTAAAAACTGAGGAGTCTTTCTTTGCATATACAAGCTGGCTGTTGAAGCAGTTTTTTAAAACCTAAAAATTAGGTTACTTTTAAAAAGCACTAAAACGATTTTAGTCAAAATGTACTGAAACTCTCCATGACATGTTCCTTTTTTAAAAGAATATTTAAGCATATTTTAAATGACCAAATGAGGTGATTCTAAAATTTGAGATTTTTAAAATTAAGTTGTATTTAATTTATAATAATTGTTTTATATCCAAGTGAACTTATTTTGTTCTGGAAAAATCTAAATCTGGAATTTTAGGATTAAGTTGTGCTTCTGATTACAGAAGTTATGGCGAAGTTCAGTTAAATGTGATCGGGGAATTTAAACACTGAAAAGCGAACACGTACTGTTCCTCTCAATATTTATAAATATATTCTGAAGCAAATGTTCATATTAATGTTTCACATCATCAACACTAAAAACTGCAGATACAAAATTAACTTACATCTAGCACTTAGCAAACAATGATTATTTTGAATTGCATCTGTTTCTACAGGGGTAATATACTTAATTACTATAGTCATTTACATTAACTACCACATTAACCACTTTAGCAAATATAGAATCAGTTAAGTATGTTTCATAACCAACAATCTTTTCTAGGTTAGGTTAACAAAATAAAAGCAATCACTAACAAAAAGTATACGAACAATGCTTACTGTATTATACAACTAATTCATCTGTACAACAGATCAAAGATTAACAGCTGTTCGGATGAAAAGCATAAACAAATTTTAAGTTAGGCATATTATGAACCAAAACAAATGTCTTAAATGCATTTGCATGTTATTACCATAGCAACCAACTTAAGCAAAATTAGAATCAGTTAATTATTCTTCACAACAGTTTTTTTTTTTAGGTTAGGTTTTATAATGACAAACATAAAAAACGGTGGTATGAATAAATGTATTTTTGGGGTAAAACACCTTACCTACTACTTAGGAAATACAAATATAATGAATAGTTTTTCAGCTAAATCATTCAAACGAATATACAAACTTTACCTCATTATAAAGTAGTACATTATAAAGTTTGTCTGTACAGAATTTACCTAAAAACTACTTACTAAATTTGACGAAAATTTTAATGTATAAAATACACAGTTTAGTTACTATTCGTGTATGTTGGCCAACCTGGATCTTCCGCCAGGAAATGAGCTTACAATTTGTCTACAGCCTCGAGTAGGAAGACCCACACCGTCGCTGACTATTGTATGGTAATAATAGAAAGCAATGGAAAGTCGGTGAATTTAAATAATTTCATAATAAAACCTCGATTTACATTAATATTAGGTTTGCTGGCACGAAGGTCTGTTACCGTCTTTGGATTGGGAAAGTTGAAAATCCAAACAAAACCAATCTGCCTTTGATACACTGTATAATTGTAGCCTACATTCCTACCTGATGCAGCGTGTACCGCTCGCGTCCATCGCTGTGTTTACGCTCTCTATAGGTTGAGGGCCACCATGTACTAAAGCTTCAGTGGTTCAAAACGTATAATATTACTATTTAAACTTGAACAAAGACTCGACTCGCACAACTAATAAGTGTATTTACTAGAAAGCGTTTCAACGACAATGTCGCCGTCTTCAGGTATGCACGAGGTACAATAATGCAACTGTAACTAACCTAACAGTGTGTACTAAATGTCTACAACAATCATCAGCTGTTTCCTCCTTAAATCACTCATTCCTCAGTGGCATTTCCATTATCAGCTGATTTTATACTTTAAAGTGTAATTGTTAGGTTAGGTTTGTAGTAGGTATACGGAACACGAGTCTAGGTCCTCAAACATACACATTGGTTACATGGTTTTGCGAGGGAGGACTAAGGGTCTGACACTCATTTAGAAAATTGCTGACTCTTGGTTCGCCTTGGGAGGGGAAGTTTTGACATGAGTATCACCATCTTCAAAGATCAACACTCAGAAAATAATTTAATTCTGTAGGCCTACTTTTGTGTATAATGATTACTCCAAAGGTGCCACTTTAAAGAATTGTTTGGTTAGGTTAGGTTAGCGCCAGGTACAACCAAACGTAAAGAGAGGATGCCCCTGCGTGCTCCGCACGCCAACCCCGGTAGAACTTTCTATGCAAATAATCATGTTATGTTTTCTTTATAATAAAGGTGTAGGATTAGTAAAATAACCCCAAAGCTAAGATGGTAAATAATCCAACTGTCAATCAGAAAAGGCCCAGACTCTTTTTCCGCATTTACGAAATACTGTTGTGGTTGACCTTGCGAGTGTACCTGGACTCTTTGCCCTGCAAACTTTTAACATGTTCACTGCTAAGAACGCATATTTGGGCTTGACACTGAACACTATAAGAAGCTTCGCACGCCAACCCCTGTATATTTTCAGTACACAAAGCATTGCATCCTTTGCACGCCAATTTTAAGCCTATGTTATGGAGGCAAATGTTAGATTATTAGGTAGAAAGGTTAAAAAATAAAGTTATTTCTAATAATTTAATCTAAAAATAAAAAAAAATAAAAAGTCAGCTCCTAGCATATGAAATACGAAATTTGCGAAGCAGTGAACGTGTTAAGCCTAGTAACTTTTTTATAGTATACTTGATAATTAATTTTATTTATACTTTTTGTATTACTTACCCACCCAGCTTTGAGGTTAGACGGTTGTTACGCCTTACTATTGAAAAGTATGTTAAGGCCACGCGTTTTTTAGTTTTGTACCCAGTTAGGATAGTTATTTAATGTTTGATTATTGAAGCTTGTGCATTACTGAAGATGACCACATTGTCGTTGAAACGCTTTTGAATACAAACGATCGTGAGATTCTTTGATCAAGTTTTATTCTATCAAGTATATCTTCTCACAAGTCAAGCTCGATGTTTATTTTTAAAGAAATGTTAAATACGATAAAGACAAGCTAGAATAGCTGTTAAACCAATAAAATAATTATGATTGCCTTTCAGAAAATTCAAAAAGCGTTCAGTTAAAAAAAAAACTCAAATTATTACCAAATCCAAACGCCCTGATCCAGTCAGCGGCCGTAACAATGAATTTGATTTTCTCTATCAGTAAGTGGATGTTAAATTCCGCGTGGATCAGTTCTCGACCTTCGAAGCGTAAAATCGTCTACGGAATTGAAAGCGCATCCAAAGCCTCCGTTTTTATGATTATTCAATGCGATATCGACGACTGACTATCTGGAAATATGTTTAGGCTATTTATTTTTATGTTGGAGGAAAGTTATCGCCCTCCGAGCTAAGGGATGTGTTCATAATCTACCCCCTCGCGTTACTTTAGCACCCTTCGTTTTCTCTTTCATTTACTTTGCCAATCCTGTAGGATTCCTGGCGGAATCTGTTTTTCTCCTTTGTTACGTTGTATTACGACACGTTTTATTATTGCCTATAAATGGGCGCTGGTTTCGGATTAGGTGGATTATTTTTAACGACAACAATTTTAAGAAAGTTCTTTATACAAATTCAAATTTTTACTTTTCGCCGTATTTGTTTACTTTATTTTTGGTTTTATAAATTTAGGGTTTTCTTTCAACCGAGATACTCTGTTGACCAAATTGTTTAAACTCTCAAGAAAATTCATTTTACACTTTTATTTTAAACGCAGTAATTTTAATTGTTTGTGCTTGGGTTTCCAGATGTTAATTGAATTACAGAAAACATCATTTTCATTTGAAAAATTACGAAAAAATAAATGTTACAGGGTTCCCCGTAAGTAAGTTGTCAAAGAGTTTATGGTCCAAGGCAAAGAAACAATTAGTTTTCCAAATATTCTCCACTTACTTTTTTTTTGCAAAATGACGAATATCACTAGAACGGATTATCCGATTGAATTGAAAATTTAAGTAGGTAAAATTTATTTAAAATCTTAGTTATTTTTTTTACATCCCCCAAGGCTCATCAGCCGCTATAAACATTTTGCGCTTCCTATAACTTAGACCTGCCTCTAGTCCTTTAAGGGTGTGCAAAACCAGGACGATACAGTACCATACAGTCTTCTTCATTATAACTTATCCTATCTTGTATCTAATTTTGAAGATAATCTTTTGTAATTGCAGGAAATCGATCATGAACTTGTAAATTGCAATTCGTAGGTGACAAAAAATGTTAATTATATATTTTTTAAAGATAATTACCAGGGATGACCCCTGCATGCTACGCACGCCAATCCTGTTGGAACCTTCTACCATAGATAATGAATAATAACATAGATTATGCATGCATACGGGCGTTAGTGTGGCGAAATAAGGTTGTCGGGAAAATATTGCATGATCGCGCCGCGGGGTAGCGCTAGGGAGAAATCATTCACGCCATTGGTGCTACACACCGCTTTCGTCGTTTCCCCCATGGAAAACGGAGCGAGGGCCAGCCGATCTTTTGCCGTGGGGGTCATAAACTGTCAAAACAGCCAGGTAGGGCCGAGGGCCAGTCGACTCCCCAGAGCGGAAGTGATTCAGGGGAGGGGTAAGATTAAATGCATAGAGTACGACTCTAAACTAATTTCTATAGAAGAGTTTTAGGTTAGGTTAGGTTAGGTTAGGTTAGGTTTTCTTTTAATTATAATTATATAAAGTGATAATACGACGAAATATTATAATTATACAAATATTATAATCATACTGTTATCGGCAAAATACTGTGACTAAACAGTTTAGGTAAGTTCTCTAGTTTTTTTTAATTATAATTATATAAAGTGATAATACGACGAAATATTATAACTATACAAATATTATAATCATACTGATATCGGCAAAATACTGTGACTAAACAGTTTAGGTAAGTCCTCTAGTTTTTTTTTTAATTCTAATTATATAAAGTGATAGTACGACGAAATATTATAATTATATAAATATTATAATCATACTGTTATCGGAATACATAAACGATAGTTAAAACCTTTCCACCCCCACACCCACCGCACAGTAGAACAGGTCACTGATCCCTAGCCGGCTGGCCCTCGCTCCGCCAAGCCTCTTGCTGTCAAATTACCCTCGTCAAAGTTTTTAGGCAACTGGCCCTCGGCCCTAGAGCCTTCCCCCATAAATCGCGCCACTATCGTCGAATTTCCAGTGGATTGAAATAATGCATTGGATCGGAGTTCTACTAGGTTATCCAAATACAATGCTTCTACACACTTCGTTACGTTATGTTTTCTATATAATAAAGGCGTAGGATTAATAATAACATGAAAGCGAAGATGGTAAATAATGTTCACCTCAAATTATTTCGTATATTTTATAACAGCAGTTATAATAAAGGTTAAAGAACCAGCAAGGCTCAGTTCTACACTTTAAGTTAGAAATACAATTAATTGCTTAACAGTTTGAAATCAGATCTTAAAGGAAATATCAGGGCAAACTGCTGGTTACTTTATCAACAATAAACGTATGTATTTATTATTTAGTACGGGGCTCCCATTGCCCTAAAATATTTAGTATAGTGTTTGTATGTTTTTACTTCAACAGATGGCGTTGTTCACAAAAACCTATCTTAAAAGTTAAAAATAAAAAATTATTGCTTTAAGTTTGAAATCAGCTGATTGTTTAAATATTACAGGAAACAGCCGACTACTGTTATTATTACAGTCAATAAACATATGTAATGGACGCTTACATTTTTGTTAAATATTGAGTATATTTTTGTTGTTTTTATATTTATTAAATGCTGCTGTTTTTCAAAAAGTATATAAAAACACGCTTGTATTCGAAAGGAACGTTGTTTCAAAATATCAAAGTAATCGGCGAAGAACTTTCGTAGATTTAGAGATTTTTAACAAACGAATATTTACATTTTTACAACGATTATAAACATGACTTTCAATCGAGTCACTTGATGGCAGTAAAACATCGGGGTGAATTTTGTTACCTACCAACTATGGATTGGGGCTTTCTGCAAATTTAAATGTCGTACGCATATGGCGGAAACTAAAAATAAGACCGGCATTAGTAAAAACGAAAGTATATACAGATAGTGCCAAGTAGCGTGAAGCGTCACTTGAGCATGCGCTGTAACGTCTTACCCTCTCCTACTCGACTGTGAGTCTTCAGTACAGTCACTACCAAAAAGTGTTGATATACAATCAACACGACTACATAGCAGACATGAATTAGGTAGGGCAGGCGGCTCTGACCATCGATGTATAAACACACTGGATTGCTGGCTGCGTGTATTGAAAACGGTCCGGCTGGCCTAGCCGCTTCCCCCACCACTGGAGGGACAGCAACAAGACGTGAAGCATTCAAAGTTAATGCAACGCCCACAAATGTTTTAATTTATTTTGCTCAGCTTCAACAACGGCACCAAACATTATTTATAAAATAATCATTTTAATTTCTAAACAATATTTAATTGTTATACAGTATGTAACACTTATTTTTATAGTAAACTAGTGGACCCAGCAATGCTTCGCTATTGCTTGATTTAATTTAAAAGTTAATAAAGTTATTCCATTGACTTAAGTGATCGAATTGTAAGCTCTCAGTGTAAGCTTTTTTCTAAAGCCAGTTTGTGTCTTAACTGTAAGTCGAATTTAAAAACTAATATTTTGCAGGTAGCAAATTAGATTTTCAACAAAATAGTATTCTTGATTTTTTCCGTATCTCAAACCATAAGCTCACAAAATGACCGTAAACTTCAAATTTGTAAAAAAATCGTCCAAGTTTTTGTATTTCAACCATTTAGTCAACACGTTTATTCTAAACTCATTCAAAAGTGTTCCATAGCTTTTTTGTAGATAAAGGTTTAAAAAATTCATATATGCCAGTTTTGCAAGTAAACAAAATGATTGAAGTAAAATTAACAAAGTTATTAGCTCAAGGAACAAGCATCCTATTACTTTAAATGAGCAATTCTTGTATCTATCTTTGTTTTTATCTGTCGTGGATCTCGAAAACGGCTGTAACGAATTCAAAGAAATTTTGTATTTAGGTGTAGTATTGATTTTTAAGTACACCCATATAGTTGTATTTCGTGTAAAAACGCAATTTTTTTAGAAAATCTAATTTAAAAGTTGAAAAATTTTAACATAGGGTCTTATGGGTTGCCATGTTGGTTACAAAATTACAACGAAATAGTAAATAAAGCAATCAAAACAGCTGTTTATAAACAAGCCATGAGATTGAGTATTATCCTAAATCAGCTGTTCATTGGATAGTTTTTAATTACTATTAAAAAACAATCTAATTTATACTGTTTTAGCACGTTAGAATTAGAATAAATTGTTCTGATTTAACAATTTATTTTATAAAAAAAAGTAAACTTGGCAAAAATGGATAAATTCTAATAGTCAATTTTGTAATATAGGCCTAACTCATTTCTGAAACATAGTATTGAGGTTATGTTTACTACTGTATATTTAGTCCTGGTTTCAAAACATTAGTTGACAGAAGATAGTAGAACTAGGACTAAAATCGTAATGAAAGTTTCTCATGTTTCTAAAGCATGTATTTGAGGTTATAATTATTCTTGTAATTACCGTTAATATATTTAAGCCTGGTTTCATAATTTTACAAACCAATGTACAAACGAGCCAAAGATTAACGAGATTCATTAGCGAATTTTCCAACTGCGAGCGAAGCAAAGCGTCCAGGGGCAGAGCCCCTAGTGTTTAGTAACGAAAGGAAAAAGTTCAACTTTAGGCCTATATAAAAAGTAGTAAACATTTTTTGTAATTTTTTTCATAAATGTAAAAAAGTTTCGTAATTTAGTTCTAAAATAGAACTGTATAAAAGTATTGATCAATCTCAAATTTCTTATTTTGAAAACACCAATTTTTATGTTCCTACTACAAGACTGCTAACAAAACTAGGCCTGTTTTGAATAGTAATTTAGGAATACTATTTCCTCTGCCCAAAAATGACATATTATTATAAAAAAGTGTAGAGGATAAATCAAAGAATTGAACTGTATACAACAACAACAACGTGTAACACTGTCCATCTATCACGCTGCCCACCGCGGGTCTATCCCTCCAGTGGAGGGGGAAGCTCCACGCCGGCCGGCTCGTTTCTCGAACCTTTCAGACTACTCAGCGCGCAATCCAGTGTGTTTATACATCGATGGCTCTGACTGTACTCCGCCGCGAGAGGGGAAATGTAGTGGGAGCCGGCGTAGGAGACTTGCACACCTCCTCTTCGCGCTCCATCCTAATTGGCGCTATCTTTACAAGCGAAATTCTAGTAATACTAGAGCGCTTTACCAATGCAATATCATAGGCCAGCCTTCTCAATGTTGGCTCCGATCACTGGATTCGATGCTTTTACTCGAGTGCTATTGCACAATCTGAAACAGCCTGAGAATATATCGTACTATGTCCATTTATTCCTTGCAACGTGAATTATGAGAGGCTATTAAATCACTCTTGTATCATTCGAGTGTCCCTTATTCGTACACTATATGCTGGCAGTTTCCTCCTGCCTACCCGACAGACTGCATCGCCCTGGTTGAGGCTCGCAGCTTCGTGTGCTCCTGAGCCCTGTAATTAAGTTGACCTTTTCCCAGTTGTAAAAAATAATCGGTAATGCTCTTATCTGAACCATCAATCAGTGTCCTCGGCGTGGTGTTTTCGTACGAAAGCTTAGTGTGGAGTTTCCTCGCCCAATTTAGGGCAGAAGTTCTTGGAGGAATGAGTGGGACGGATGTAGTAGTATTTAATGTGATAAACACATAATTTTGAGAGAAATAATCGATATGATGTATCGATTCTTTCAAAATACAAATTACTAAACAGCGGGTGGAACAGCATACTCCTTCTCAAAGTTGGCGGCATCGCTGATTTTTATTTGGGTTTGTCATTAAATGCCGCAAATGAATCCAAAATTTAAGTTTTTTCCAGTGTGTCACGTGTACAATTCAATTGCTCATTGCAAAAATCCGTAATAGATGGCTCATGGACTTTCTTTAGATGTTTTATTGATAACATATCTTCTACTATTGTTTTAAGGAAATGTTACACTAAACATTGAAAGAAGAAACATTTTAGAAATTTGTTTTTGTTGTTTTATATGTCTTCCTGCTCAGTAAAATACAAAATACGCCATGTACCTGAATTAATTTATACATACATTTTTTTTTCTGAGAAAGTGCACTCTTTTCGGGATTTTAACTCTTTTATTTTAGCAAATTTTTTGTTGTTGTAGGAAATTTCACGATGAAGATTTTTCTGGTAAATGTAGGCCCTGAATTGTTTAACAATATAAGTATAGAGGTAATTAAAGGACCTTTGTGGTACATAAGCATTTAAAACACAAATTACTCAATTATCTGTGTCAATGCAGTGTACTGGATGAGCGTTACTTCAACGTAAGTTTTCAGAAAGTTTTAATATCCGTGTTTAATTTAGACAAAAATTTACGACTTATTCTGCAGGGTTTTTTTATCATATTTAGGTAGAATTATGTTTTTAAGCAGCCTAGACGTAAAGAGATATACATTTTGCACAAAAAAGCACCATTACAAAATAGCTCATACAAAATGTACAAATTCAAAACTTACAAAATTAATAAACTACCCTTTTAAGTGTAACATCCCTTAATGTACCTACAATGCAAAACTATAGATTTCAATTTTTAAATTGATTATTATTGTTAGAAAACCATAGCGTGTAGGTACATACACCCGCAGACGTTTGTATTCATTTCTTTTTCAACATTGATTTGATTTTTTTTAACGGTTTAACAAGCGAGAAGCGTTTTTTTACAATAGTTTTTCATTTACCTCTCATGAAATTTTGATACAATTCAATGAAAAATAACACATGTCGTCCGGGAAGCAATGCTCAACACTATTAACAGATTTATCAATCGGACGGTAAGTTTTTGAGTTAAACCGTTACGCCCTTCACAACGCAGTAGGGATAAATTTTATACGGTTCTGTCCCACATCCCCGTCGTCGTGTTCCGACGAAAGAAAACCTCGTTATGCCGTTTAGATTGAAAAAGCGGAGACGCACCAACAAAAAAAAAACGCTTTTCATATTTTGAATAGACTCGGAAAGAAATTAGCCTCGAAATATTTGACTTCCCTCCAATCGGTGCCGACTTATTATTCATGGCCGCTTTACAAAACATGTCGAATGCTATTTAAATAATGCAAAATGTCTTGAAATCCAATTTGAGAGCACGTCGTTATGGGCTTGTAAGGAGCGACTCTTTTAAAAAATAACTCCGGCAGTCGTTAAAGCTTTCCCCTTTCCTGGTTGCCCCGTGGGAATTAATTTCTTGTAATCCCTTTCATAACTCGGTGGAAAGTGTGCTTTGCGTTTTGTTTGAGTTACGTAATGGCGACACAATCGTCTGACGTAGTATTTGTTAAAGTGAGCTAACCTCAAAAATCAAATTCTCTCCGTTATAGAAGCGTTGAGAAAAGAACTGTGTCGATAAAGGGACAGTAAAATGTTTACCAATAAAGGGACAGTATGTTAAAAATATAAATAAACTATAGCAGGTATCAGCGGATTCACTCGAAAATCTGATTAAATAATTTAAAAGACTATCGGGTAAATATTGAACTTCACCATTACACGCAATTAAAAAAAAAGGAGATTCTAGATCCTATTTACATTGCCCAAAAACGCAGTGGTTTTCCTTTTAGCACTTAGTAAATTATGACCTATTTACAAAAAAGCTCTAAAAATTCCCTTTTTGCCGGTTTATTAAAAATTTTGAAGTGTATTTCGCTACTAGGTAAGTATATTTTACGTAAACTTTTGTCTCTTACCACAAATAATCTAAATGCAGTTGGTTATTTGATTTTGTATTAGGTGGTATACATCTGGCTTAGCTCGCAGATGTAAGTAAAAAATTGAAAGGACTATCGGATAAATATTGTGCCTTACAATGGTATACGCAATTAAAATAAACGATTTTTGATGACCCAAAAACGCACATCTAGTTTCGCCAAAATCGATCTACGTATCCCTGTTAGGTTTACGTAAATGATTAGCTATGCACCAATAAAACTTTTCTGCTTTCCGCCAGTTTGTTACTCATAATTCCCGAACGAGCATAATAATAACAAATCATGTTTAAGGTCTATTTAACATCTATAAGTACATTTCACATTATTGCATACTGTTTTGATATATATTTAACGGTTAAACCAGCGAATACTGTTAAAACACTGGAGATCTTGTCAAAGTGTTAAGCTTTTGATCCAAATAAGTTTTTTTATTTATAAATAGGGGAGACCCCTGCGTGCTCCGCACCTTGCAACCTTCCATACTCATTAATTATGTCGTTTTCTTTAAAATAAAGGTGTAGGATTAATAACCCGAAAGCTGAAATGGTAAATAATGCTAAACGTCCAAATAAAATTATCACATAATGTTATTTCTCAAGGCCATTTTTTTGTCGCTACGCCATAACTTCCTTAATACACCATCAAATTACATGAATGAGGCATCATTTTAAAGCTTTCCTTAACCGCTACACCGGAAAAATATACAAAATACAATTGTACGGAAAAAAAAAGAATCCGAAAGTAACAGTGATATAAGATCAAGTAAGTTGTAGGGATATTTTCCTGGCGTTGGCAACACTGATGGTAACAATACCCAGCTGGAGAGCTGCCGTTACGCCACTACATTGCTATTTTAAATTAATTATAAGCGTGGTTATAAACAGCTTTGTGGTTACACCTATTTGTTGTTGTTTACCTTCTGCAAGTAAGTTAGAATGAGAAAGCTTCGCACGGGTGAGCTAGTTTCGTTTATTTTATAACAGCAGTTATAATAAAAGTTAAAAGAACCAGCAAAGCTCAGGTCTACACTTAAACGAAACGCTACCTAAAAATTAGAAATACAAAAAAATTTTCAGAGTTTGAAATCAGCTGTTAATTGAAATATTAGAGCAAACAGCTGATCACTGAATCAACAATAAACATATTTATTTATTATTTAGTACGGCGCTCCCATTGCGTCTAACAATGGATTTTTTAAGTCTAACAAAACTGTTACAAAACTGGCACTGTTTTTCAAAAGGTATATAAAAATACGCGTGTATTCAAATGAAACTTTGTGACACAGTTTGAAAGCAATCGGTGATTTTAGATTTTGAATAAACGAACATTTAAATTTTATTTATATGTTCCCTAATTTTTCCCCTAATGTTTTATATTTTTTCCAATTTTTTAATAGGAACCCTAAATACTTCCGGGATAAAAAGTAGCCTGGATTAGGCTAATCTCTGAAAAGTTCTCTACATGCAAATGCAAGTTTCGTCAAAATTGGTTCAGCTATTCCGGATATTAGCGCGGAAAAACAAACACTTTTGGTAAAGCGTGAGTAATCATTATGAGCTTAGAAAAAGTTTTTATTTCGAAGTCACAGACAGACAATTTAATTTTATTCAGATGTATAGGTAAACTTGATTATAATATTTGTCGGGAACCCTTTCTTAGTTTCACCGTGGTAAGCATACTCCTGCATTTGGAAACACAATTACGTGACACCCTTTATACAGTCGTATCTTACTATGAGATGCACTATCGAGTCGTATATAAATCGAAATTACTATCGGATTTAATAAAAGTCCGAGACAAATTAATTGCTGTCTCGAGTCGTAAAGTAATGAACGTTAATTGTCAAACATTAATGTCGTAACGCTCAGCGTCTGCGCGAGGCGGCTTTGTAAATTATAAAATGCGTGACGTCACGGGGAACCGTCTATTTTATTTAAATTAATAGTGTTTGAAATCGTTTGCAGGATTTGAGTAGCCTCCATTTTGAAATGGGCTTTTATAAAGAAATGTAGGCCTACTTACAAAATTTCGAGAATGTATTATTCGGCGTTCAAAAGATATTCTTTTTGGTTAAAATCGCGAAATTCTATACCAAACAATTACCTGAAAAATGTGCTCTTACCGCCTATTCATTGTACGGGAGTAACAACGCATGCGCAGTTCGTGACGAACAAACGAATGGTAAAAACTCAGAGCCTCTAAAGGCATATCTGGGGGTTGGAGGCGTTAGGAATTTTTAAATGTAAATAAAGTTCGAGCGTCAATATTAAAAATTTTTTTTTAAAGTTAACATTTTGAATAAGATTTTACCCACCAGCTCGCATTCCGAAATGGCGGCACTAGACGTAAACATTTTGGTTTTTGTAATTTACGTTGCTATCATGAAAACAGTTTTATTATCTCAACTCATAATCTTTCGAAACATTTCTTATTAACTTTCCAAAAACTTGGGTACTTTTCCACGTGTTTTTCAACTTACAGAAGTTTCGAATTTCGGGGGGAAATGAAAAACCGCGGCTAAAAATTTTAAACGGGAATTTTGCATATCAAATTGAAGGGGCTGTAAAGCTGAACATTTTTCGTATCTAAACTTTGGTCCTATCTGAAACCGTTTCAAAATGGCGTGGCGGCCAAGTGCTTAAAATGTGTAGTGCCAACTGCTCCACAAAGGATAATTGAATTTGACAATTTCACAAACATGTTATTCGTCCATTTAAAATATACAGCTCAGCTGATTTTCGGTGTTCGTAGAATAATCAACCATTTATATTAACTAATATAAAATTCAAACTGGCATTTCGGTAGCATTTTCATCAACAGCTGATCTCGTCAAATACGTCTCTCACATGTGTAGGAGTAGGCCTAAGGCATGCTGCTTTCCAACCTTTATTAGCGAATTTCCATAGGAAAAATGAGCTATTGCAGTGGCACTTATGGTAAGACCCAAGGTCGGGAGTAGCAAATGAGCACCGATCATGGACCCCAGAACACGTTTTGGGTTGTCATTAAAAATCATATATATATGTATGTATATATATGTATGCGCTCTCTAACGGACGCATTTTACGTCCGATTTGAACCAAATTTGGTACACACATTGGGTTTCCAAGTCGCTTGAACTGATAGGTTAGAAAAAAAAATTGACCGTTAGTAGACCAAATTTTTGACCGAAAGTAACTTTATGTTTATATGTGTGCGCACTCTAACGGGCGCATTTTACGTCCGATTTGGTCCAAATTTGGTACACAGGTTGGTTTTCTAAGACGCTTGGACGAGTTCGTTAGCCAAAACAATTGACGGGCAGTAGACCACATTTTTGACCGGAAGTATCATGTATATAATTGTGCGCACTCTAACGGACGCATTTTATGTCCGATTTGGTCCAAATTTAGTACATAGGTTGGTTTTGTAAGACGTTTGGACGAGTTTATTAGCCAAAAAAATTGGCCATAAGTAAACCAAATGTTTGACCGGAAGTTACAATTTTTTGAGATTTTTCGTACTAGAATTAATTTTTTTTGAAGTTTTCTTTAAAAAAATAGACATACGAAATAGTTTTGCACATTTTGTTTTTTTACGCGACCTTTTAAACAACACGACCTTGATCTGGTTCCCCCAAAAACAATCAAAACGTAAAATACCGTAAAAGTACCATAATTAAATCCACGGCTTTTACTGTGGTGACCGATGGCAATATATTTGGTACATGCTGGATGCACCTTCGAGAGTAAATCAATTTCCCAAATAGGTGTTTGAAACCCAAAACATATATAAATTTAATTTTGAAAATTCGCTCAACTCACGTCAGCGGTTCAGCTGCGTGGTCGAATTATTATAACGTTTATCCTGTAAACTTAATAATCAATTTAACTCGGACATTTAATATACTCCTGAAAATTTGATACGGTTTTTGGAACACCCTGTGTTTTAGAAATATTAAAATTAACTTTTATTTGTCCATTTAAAATACACGGCTGAGCTGATTTTCACTGTTGGTATAATCAACAGTGTTTGCTTTATCTACTATAAAATTTAAACTGGCACCAACCAATGACTACATATCAATAAGACGAAAAGTGCCGATGTTAAAACTTCAGACCAGGGAAGCAGGTATTCAAGTGTGTTTGCGCCATTGGAAGTTAGGATTCGACGGTCTCCGTCACATGACAGTTAGACCTCTCTGTCTTTCCTCCTCTTTCCATCCTTGTTCCACACTCGGCCGGCAAAACGCGCCCTGAGAGCTCCTAGCGACTGATGGCGCACACTCACTTTTATGCCTACTTTCTAGGTCTGAATCCTACCCATTTAAACTGTTCACCTTATTGATGGCATGTAGGCTGTTTTCGGTAGCATTTCCATTAACAGCTGACATAATCAAATAAGTTTCTCAAATGTGTAGGTTTAGCCTATGTCGTGCTGTCGCTTTCTAACCTTTACTGTAGGGTATACCGTAATCTTAATAAGTTTACTTAGACATTTAATATTGCCCAAAATGCTTCACCTGGAATTTTAAAAAGTCTGGATGAAAATATTACAAACAAAATGTCATTTGTCCGTTTAAAATACACGGTTCAGCTTATTTTCAACGTTGGTACAGTAATCGACCGTTTACGTACTCTAAAACTCAAACCGGCATGTAGTCTTTTTTCAGTAGCATTTTCATTAACAGCTGATCACATCAAATATGTCCCTTAAATGTGTACTAGTAGGCCTAAGTCATGCTGGCACTTTCTATTTATTATAACTACTTTTATATCGTAAAATATTTTAATATTGTCTAACATGCGTCACCTAAAATTTAGCAATTACATTTTTTTAAAGTCGGGATAGAAATATAAAATTTTATTTGGTCATTTAATTTTGTTTTTTTGTTTTTAAAGGTGAAAAACCTAGGTGGTTATAATCGCCTTTGGTCATTTAAAAAATACAGAGCTCAGCTGATATTCAGTGTGGGATATCAATAATAGTTTACTCTAAACTTGAAACTGGCATGTAGGAGGTTTTCGGTAGCATTTCCATGAACAGCTGATCTCATCAAGTATGGCTCTTGCATGTGTAGATGTATCACGCTGCGTTCTACCCTTAACTATAACTTTGACGACCTGCCCCCCCCCCCCCCCAGCGCGTTTTATGGAGTTTAGACACGTGAATCTTTGATACGGTTTTTCGGGACACCGTGTTTTTGTTAATGTAAAATACGCAATAAAAAGCGTGAGTTCAGTAAACATTAAAACCTTCACTAAAAGTATCAAAGTGACATTGTTGTCACGAAAGTGACAGCTCAGTAACTGGTGCATGTACTCGGTTCCGACGTGAACTCTGAAAAAGGAAAAGCTATTCGATATCAAAGCTGAGTCACCGGATTTATAAACGTCGACAACAGAAAAGGCAATTTGATTGGGCGTTAATAGATTTATGGTTTTTTACAGAATTAATTTTACTTTGTTACTATCGGTACTGAATTTGTAGATGTAAATTCGTGATAAGGTGAATCATTAAATATTTTGTTCGGTTATTAATAATTAAAAATCTCTCCGGGAGTCTTCATCGTGTCGTACTGATCATTTGTTTGTACGCTATTAGCCGTCATTTGGTATCAGAATTGCGTTAAAATCCTCAACTACCCTAAATCAATACCATTAATTCCAGTAGGAATAAAGAGCAGACAATATTAACAATCGTCTCTTATGTATACACTGGGGAGCTCCAAACCCTGCTCGCTTCGCTCGCGGAGGCTCGTGGCGAAGCAAATGAAAACATATTATTGTCTACTCTAATATTTTAATGGATATTACGATTAATTAGGACAGAGACACTTGGATCAGGATAGCGGTGACCTAATACACAATGTAAAACAGATATAGACACGCACCATCCTCGTCCATCCGCAAAACCACTAATTTTGTCCATAATTGTTACATTTTTGCAATTTTTAAATAGGCACCCTAAATGTTTCTGGGATAAAATTGGCCTAGATTAGTTTCTGAAAAGCCCTCTACATGCAAATGAAAGTTTCATTAAAATAGTGCAGCTATTCCGGAGATTTTGCAGGACAGACAGAAAAAATATAAAAAAAATGCATGTTTAGGTTTTGGTAATGTGTGAATTTACCATATGAGCTTAGAAAAAAGTATTTATTTCGAAATCACAGATAGACACTTACATTTTATGTATATTATGTATATACAGGGTGTCCCCGAACTCTCTGGACCCCTTTTGTGGATATGTTCCTGGGATCGATACAAACATATTTCACAATATAAACATGGGTCTACGGGGCTTATTTTTTCATCTGTCTGTCTGTATGTGTTTTTTACAAAATACTTAATATTTTTCAAAGTAGAACGGATATTGAGCTCAAACGTTCTACACCTATTTGTTGTGTAACCTCTTATCACTGTACGAAAAATTAGAACATTATTTTAAATATTTTCAAAATGGCGGCCATTTATAATTTTTAATATCAAATATCTTAAAAACCGCTAACTTTACAAAAAAATTACAAGATACAAAAAAGTTTACTCTTTTAATGGCAAACACGGTGTTTTTTTTATTTTGTCTGTAGCTCAAAGGATAAGAGAGATATTGACAAAAAAAAGGAAAAATGTATTTCTTGGTAGTTGTCAACAATATACAGAATTACTCTAGAAACAAAATATTTTAAAGTTATTATTAGCTAAAATAATCAGTTATTTGTATTATGTTCCAAACACTTTCTGAGCTGATTCTACTAGCAAAAAATAATGAAAAAAGTTCATATATTCATAGGTCCGGAAATGTTTCGTTAGCGAGTTACAGCTGGCGAAAGATTTCACCCATGTTTCAGATTATTCACAGAAACGAATCGCTATTGAAATATGTAGGACGTTAATTAAGATGTGAAATTTAATTTAATTTACTTAAAATGAGCATATAAATTTAATGGCCCAGTTCTGTAAGTGCAGTAATTAATTGTTGCGGTATTTGACCCAAAACGCAAAATTCTGTCCAAATATCGCAAGACTAGTTTTGGGTCAAACTACTGCAGTTACAGTACTGGGACCTATTTTTTAAAATTTAACTGCTCATTTTACGTAAATTAAATTAAATTTTACACCTTTATTAACTTCCTACATATTTCAATAGGGATTCGTTTCTGTGAGTAATCTGAAACACGGGTAAGAACTCTCTAACGAAGCAATTCCGGACTTCTAACTTTAAAATATTTTGTTTCTAGAGTAATTCTGGGTATTGTTGACAACTACCAAGAAATACATTTTTCTCTTTTTTTGTCAATGTATCCTTTGATCTACAGACAAAATAAAAAACCATTGTGTTTGTCATTAGAAAAGTAAACTTTTTTGTCTCTTGTAATTTTTTTGTAAAGTTAGCGGTTTTTGAGATATTTGACATTAAAAATTATAAACGGCCGCCATTTTGAAAATATTTAAAATAATGTTTTAGTTTTTCGTACAGTGATAAGAGGTTACGCAACAAATAGGTGTACAAAGTTTGAGCTCAATATCTTTTCTTTTTTCAAAAATATTAAGTATTTTGTAAAAAACACATTCAGACAGACAGACGAAAAAATAAGCCCCGTAGACCCATGTTTATTGTGAAATATGTTTGTCTCGATCCCAGGAACTTATCCACAAAAGGGGTCCAGAGAGTTCGGGGACACCCTTTATAAACAAATAAGCTCTCGTATTTTTTGCGTTTACAGTATATATGTATTATTATACTTTCCTTAAAGCTAGAGAGCTGCAATTTTATTTGGTGCATTTATTTCCTAAATGTTACGTAGAAAAAGCTAACCCAACTAATTTCTGTCACTACCGTCTAAGCTAGCTAAGGTGTTGAAATTGGGTAGGCCCTAACTATCCTTTTTTTCAACAGGGTTATGTGGGGAGGGCCCTGTGCAGACCCACTAAAAAAACACACCTCTTTCTCCAACCCTTGTTGTTGGACAGGGTATCACTAGTAGCATAACTTCCTGAACAACCGGGCACGTTTCCGTCTTACGAATGTCCTACTGTTCAGGCAGTTTCTTACTTATTTCTCAGTTCTTCTTCCTTCCGCTTCATCACCGTTATGATGTAGTTTGCAATATATGTTCCACATCATCTTCCTGTCCACAGCTGTCACAAATGCTGCTATCAATTTTCTTAAATCTTCATAAATAATATTTAAAGCAACCATGTCCAGTAAACGCTTGAGTCAAGTAGAAATTTACCTCGCCATATTTCCTGTTCATCCACAGTACTGGATCTTTTAAAATTCTATGGGTCCATCTTCCGTTGTTATCGTTGTCCCATTCCTCCTTCCACCTCTCAATAAGCCTCTCCCTAGCTTCCCTACTTGTTGTGGTTTTTGGCTTCATTTCATTTAACTTATGTTCCTCGTAAACCTCCCTTCTCTCACAAACTAAAAGGTGTACTTGTGGTATTCCTGCTACAACCATTACCGCAACTTGCGAGACTGTCCTATATGCAGCAGTGACTCTCAGTGCCACTTGCCTCTGGACTGACAGCAACCTTCTCCTATGGACTTGCTTTGTCATTGCTTCGCTCCAGGCCGGTGCTGCGTACAGTATTATGGAATGAACCACACTTGCATACAGCCGTCTTTTTTTCTTTCGGGTAACCACCCTTAACTACTACACTAACGTCCTACAAGCTGGAGTTGAAATGTTGTACATACTATTCTTAGCTGTTATGCAATTAGAAAGAAAAACCATTTGCATTTACATTACTTGAGTCTAAGGGGTGAAATGAGATAACTATTTATTTTTTTAAAATAAATAGTAGTTCGTACACTTGCAACAAAGCTACCTGTATACAGGGTGTTTCAAGAGAGGTTGGCACAACTTCAGGAGATGATAGGGAACCTAAATAAAATCAAAATTGTTCATATGAACGTAGATCCGGAAAAGCTTCGTTTTCCAAATATCCGCCATTTGGTTTCTTTTTACAAAATAATTCATATCTAAAGAAATGTTTGACCGATTTAGACCAGGCAAAGTAGTGAAAAATAAATACATTGTTGCCTCTAAAACCTCTAAAATCGGTACTCGGGTGTTTTTTGGTGCGATCATCTGATTTTTGACCATGCTAAGTGCTCCCGGTGCACCGGGATTACTCTGGGGGCGATGGGGAGAAATTTGTGAAGTTGTGTTAGAGACTTGAAAATTTCCTTTAGGGGGATTTTGGGGGCGCTGATTTCATTTCTGACCATACGAAATGCCCCCGGGGCACCAGGAGGGCTCTGGGAGTGCGATGATGGAAATTTTCGAAGTTGCGACAGAGACTAGAAAATTTCCTCTCGGGGGCATGAAATAAATTATGCTCTTTTAGATGCACCCGCGATGCATTTCCGCTTTCTCCCGAAACCGATCATATGTAGACTTTTTCCAGGTATTTTGTTTTCAACGGAGGCAAAAATTTATTTATTCGGGTCAAACAAAATCATACTAGTTTGATAGACCAGGAAAATTGAGTTCAAACTTGGCATGAAGTTTAACCTAACAATGATCTATATTAAGAAAAATAAGCGATTATATCCAATTATGCGTTTCAAAATAGCGGCTGTTTGAAATTTTCAAACCTAAATCGCCCAAAAATCGTACATTTTAACAAGAAATGTTAAGACACCTTTTTCTAGCCCTGTCAATTCCCTATCGGATGGTATAATTGCCAAAACAATCTGATGAAGGATAATAGTTAAGTTATATGTAATAATTGCTTCCTTCAACCCGGCATCCTATACCAACTCAGTAAACACAATATTGTACGGACATGCTGTCATTATCTCTAGTTTATTTATCTCAAAAGAGATCATTGTTAGGTTAAACTTCATGCCAAGTTTGAACTCAATCGGCCAAACATTTTTGTAGATATGAATTATTTGGGGAAAACAAAAATCTCTGATATTTGGAAAACGAAGCGTTTCCCCGGACCTATGTTAGTATGAACAATTTCGCTTTTTTATTGGTTCTTTATCAACACCTGAAGTTGGGCCAACCTCTCGCGAAACACACTGTTTATAGGAAAGAATAAACAAATTAATTTTCATTATTTTCGTCTGAGGTAAATAATTTTTCGAGGCCTATATTTTAGGTGAAATGTACTCAAAAACCTGAAATGCGTTCTTTTGTTTTTTTTCACGTTCGTTCGGGAGTTATGAGCCTTTTTTTGCTAGGTGATCTGAAACCCATTTTTGAATTGCTTTTAGTATATGGCTCAATACTTATCTGATACCCCCGACATTAATGTATTCACATATGCGAAAGAATCCACGGATTAGTTTTTAAAACGAGTCAGGTCACGAAATAAAATTATAGTAATTATCAGAATCGATTATGTCAAACGATTGTATCGAAAGAATACCAAAACCCACAAATATTTAACAAATAGAAACAATACTCGAGGAGATTGGCTCCCATCAAGGCTACGGTTTATGGATAGCCCATTGTGCGCAATCCACTTCGAGCAATAGTATAATTTGAAACCGTAAATCGAATACTATTAAAAACTCGTAGCTATTGTTTGTGGAACCGATTTGCATGGTCTCGCATTGGTTAGGAAACGAAATCTACATAACTGATTATAGTATATGTCGAAATATTTGATTAATTGTTTTCGGGGCGTCTTTATTGTTTTAAATCGTTCCACATCAAAGAAAGCCGACAGAGACAATCAACCAATAGGAGGCGAGCTTTTATTGTCTGTTCGACGACCAATCAGGATCTCCGATCATGTGAATTAATATTTTCTGTGGACCTATTGTTCGACGGGTAATTAGTACGACCATTTTGATCCGTGGGTCCGGAATCAAAAATCACGTCGGTGGCGGTACTTTTGGGTTTCAACTTTGAAGGTTTTCGATTTTACGAGACGGTTTGTTTCTGAAATGATTCTTGCATTTAAAATTGAAAATTCGTTTCTGATGCAACCTTATCACCTTTATCTATCAACGTCAATAACAACACTAAATCTCAAATTACATTATATATTTTTCCTTCGGTAGGATGAAATTCTTATACGCAGGCTTCTCTCTTAAAAAGTACTGTGGGACTCATTTCACACTTGCGCGCAAGTAATAAGCACTAACCCATATTTTTTGTTGTTTTTTAATTAAATTTATAGCTTGAGTTTATTCCGGTTAGACTAACCAAGGCGGAGCAGAGCAACTACTTTGCAGACTGGCCGAGAGCCTTTAACCACTATGCCACTCTTCTCACCATTCCATGATTTCGAACATTTATCCCAGCATCATGAATACAAATGCATCGGTCTGGATAATATTGAAAAAATTTATTAGATATGTAATAATGCTCCTAAAAATCTAACTACATAAGAAACCAGGGGAAACCCCTGCGTGCTGCGCACGCCAACCCAGTTGGAACTTTCTACACACATGATCATGTTATGTTTTATTTATAATGAAGGTGTAGGATTAATAATAACCCCAAAGCTAAGATGGTAAATAACGTTAAATGTTCAAATAAAATTATTTCGTATACTTTATAACAGCAGTTATAATAAAGGTTAAAAGAACCAGCAAGGCTCAGGTCTTTAATAAAAACCTAACCTAAAAGTTAGAAATACAAATAATTGAGTGAAAGTTTGAGATCAGCTGTTAATGGAAATATTAGAGCAAACAGCTGTTTTATATTTTTATTCAATTGATTGCTGTGGTAATCAATGTAAATACATATGTTGGTTCATCGGGCTAGGCCTAACCTAAGATTTTTTTCCGACTTAATTTACAAATATTGAAATAAAAAATGTTTTATCAAAATTAATTATAGTGTTAAAATTATTAACAATGTTACTCAAGGATAGCGAAGCTTTTTATTAGTAAAACTATTTTTTCAATCGGTTCAGTAGTTCCATAGATTACCCCCTGCATACAAACAAAAATGTTTTACCTTTGTATAATATTAGTATAGACTAGCATTCAAACCTGTACCATATTTGACAACTCTTTTTCGTGGTATTTTGACCACATGATTTTCTAACTTGACTCTTAAAAAAGGTGTTTTAAAATCGCACGGCGATATTTCGGGAGCTGAATTTGTAGAAAAAATAACAAAAATTATTTATGAGCATAAATCCAGTTTCCGTATCTCAAGTATTTCGTTTCTTCTAAAATTAATTAAACTTTAAAAATCGGTAAAATTTTCAGTTTAAATTCGGTAAACGTTATTTGTAAGCTACGGTCACCATTATACACAGAATTAAACTATATTAATTGAAGTTTCAGAAATGCAGTCGGTATTCGAGATACTAATCGTGATTTTTCGGACCAAGACCTTTATCTTCTTTGGAATACCATCTCAAGGTTTAATTATATCATATAAAATATTCAATGTCAACTATTTTGTAAAACGAATGGCTATCTAGAAAACTAATTAATTTCGGAAAATGTATTCTTAATATTTCTTTACACATGATTGTTTGGCAAAGCTTGTAAGCTTACTTAAGGGTCAGCCTCTAAAATATCACTGTGCTTAAAAATGACCCAACAATAAAAATTAGCTTCAAAGTTGAATGAATGGTTTACAAACTATAGGCACAAGAGAAAATACATGGCACGGTGATTTATTTTCAACCACTCTACCCGAGTTTCAAGCTACTAATTTCGGTTTCACGTCATCATACTGCGGAAATAAACCGGAATCTACATTCAACAATACCTAAAGTTGGAGGTTTCGATTGTTGTTTTCCCATTGTTGAGCGTATTAACCCACTGTTGTCGGTTACAAAGTTTCCCCCGCACGTACTGCGGCGATTAAAAGAGGGTCTTCGCCTTGGGAGGTCTTTGAGACCGTTCACAAAAGATCCGTCAACCAATCATAGATCACCTGTCGGAACTGATAGCATCTAGTCTGTACCTACGTCTAATTAAATATCGAAATATCGGACAAATCGATTGTCGGTCGGAAAGATTGTGATGGTTCAATTAATTGTCCGTGTAAAAATCTTCTACAATTAGTCTGTTGTCAGTTAACGGTAAAAAATGTGGGACAAACTACAGTTGGGGTAATTTGTTAAAAACGAGGAATAATATTTTCGAAAACCACCCCATCTCTTTATAATATTCACCTATATTGTTTGGATTCCATACACAGGGTGTCCCCGAACTCTCTGGCCCCCTTTTGTGTATTTGTTCCTGGGATCGAGACGAACATATTTCACAATATAAACATGGGTCTACGGTGCTTACTATTTCGCCTGTCCGTCTGTATGCGTTTTTTTTTTTTACAAAATAACTGATATCTAGAGAGCGGTTAGACCGATTGAGTTCAAACTTGATGAAGATATACCTAACAATGATCTATTGTACGAAAAATAAAAGATTATATCCAATCATTGGTTTCAAAATATTGGCTGTTTGAAAATTTCAAACCTGAATTAATTATCCAAAAACCATACGCTTAAACAAAAAACGACAACAGACCTTTTTGTAGCCCTTTTAGTTCTCTATCGGATTGTGTGACTTTCAAAAAATCGGATGAAGGATAATAGCTGAATTATGGATAGTAACAGCATACATACAGACCAATTAATTTGTTTTGTTACCGTGTGGATATAGGATGCCGGGTTGAACAAACCAAGTATTACAATACGGTTACAATAGGTTAACTATCCACATACAATAAATAATATCAAATCCACTAACTTCCTACAAGATACAGAGGTGAAATTTCGTATTTTTATGGAATATAAAAGAAATACAACACATCTGCTTTTCGATTGGTTGTGTCTAACATACATACTAATGAAATATTATATGCAAATGTAAAAATTACTAAGTTGACGTAGAAAAATAACCAAAACCGTTTTGTTGCAGTGCTCTATCAGAAACGACTCAAGAAGGAAAGAAAAGCAAGAAGACGACTCCAGGACCAACTCGAGCTGGAGATGAAACGGAGGTCGCAACTCGAAGAGGCTTTGAAAGCATCGGGGGCGCCGCCAGAAGCTCTTCGTATCCTTACAGGTAAGGTGGTCAAAGTTCTGGCGCGAATAACAAGATGTTTGATGTAACAGAAGGACATAAAAGAATGAAATACTTGTGAATTTTCCGGAATCCACATTTCGTATGCCCCTGAAATTTGGTAGTAATGTCAGCTGTTCTCCCATTGGTTAGCTCGCTACGAATGGATTATTACAATGGTATATCTAAGATCGAAAATCGCGAATTAATACACTTTTGTGGGTGTTAGGTTTTAGGCGTTGTAAATAATCTACAAAATCCTGAAGCAGAGCACGAAAAAACGAAATTGGACTATTTCTGTAAAACCTTCCCAAATAAAACAAACACGACTCCCGATTCCGAAAAAACATTTCACTTCTACTAAATTCCCATTAATTTTTCCCCATCCACCGAAACAAAACCCGAAATAAAACAGGTGGTTAAATTAATGGAAACCAATTAATTGTCGTAATCTTGTCGTGAGACTCAGGTGAAGCCCTGCGTCGAGGCTAGAAGCACGTTCCGATATTGACAAGGCTGTGGAACTCGGGGGCTCCATGATACAAGTGGCTTTGGCGTCGGAGCTTCTATAATGATTGTCAATGTTTGGTACACAAGTGGGTGGGAAGGTGCTCCGGGCTGGGAGAGAATTCGTTCTCGTTAATTGGCTGTACTATTGAGGTAAATGTTCAATCCGTCCAATAATGTTTGACGTTTTACAACTGTTGTTCGCGGGTTCGCTCGGTTTAAGGCTGCGCAAAACGAGAAAGAATTTACTAGTCACTTTAGGAATATTGGTAGTGCACATTTATTTGGGTCAATGTTTATCTCAACAATTGTAAAAATTATTTTTGTTTATCGTACAGGACACCTGAAATGTCCCGGAAAAGATTAACTTGAACTTTCAGTATGTTTTGATTTATCGAAATTGCAATGTGTAGAGCCATAAAAAAGTAACGACTAAAATGTATACAATTAAAAATTGTATTCAAATTTTAAATAAACGTAGCCTGTGTTGTAATATGGATAGGCCATCTCATAGATTGGTAGCTGTGGCAAGGTCACCAATTTGAAAAAAAGACAAATTTCCAGATGATCTAAAAAAGGGAAAAAGGCAAAGTGAAAACAAATTAATATAACAAAATTTAACCACGCAGCTGAACCGCTGACTTGATTTGAGCGAATTTCCAAAATTAAGTTTATATGACTTTATTGTTGCAACCAAGTATTTGAGAAATTGGTCTACTCACGTAGGCGTTGAATAGCTGCCTCCATGAAGGAAACGTATTAAATCCAACCCCGGCTGAAGCGCTACTTCGTTCCGCTAGCAGCGGGAGAAACTCGCTTTGTGAGTTTGCACCTCGAGCTTGTGGCCTCGGATGTTTCACGGCTTCACTTCGCTCGCAGCGTTTTGCATTCAGGGCGTCGGCCTCGTAACAGAAGCTGACCAACGATAAAAAACCCCCCCACATGATTTTAACCAAGTATCCTACTTTTATGGCATTTTACGTTTTGATTGAATTTGGGGGAACCAAACGAGCTATAAGGTCGTTTAAAAACCCACATGTTAGAATAATTTCTTATACTTAAATTTCATTTTAATACGAAAAATAGCAAAACTTACGTTTTTTGACCGGAAGTAAAAATTTTTGAGATTTTCGTACCAGAATGAAACGTTTTTGAGGTTATGTCATTAAACAAAATATTTAGAAGATTATTCTGCACATTTTGATTTTGACACGACCTTATAGCCCAGCTGTTTCTCCCAAAATTGATCAAAACGTAAACTACCGTAAAAGTATCGGGCGTAGCGAAACAGCCTATAATCGAACAAGTGGAACAAAGCAGCTTGTGGGTCAGAGCTGGAGGCTGAGATGCAAACAAATTCTACTGATATTTTGTACGCGCATGCAGCTATTCAGAGCCCTTGTCGGTAGACCAATTTCCCAAACAGTTGGTTGAAACCCTAAAACATAAAATTTAATTTCTGAAATTCGGTTCAGCTGCGTGGTCGAGTTATTGTATTTTATACGTGTTAGCATGCTTTATAATTATCCCAATTCCCATTGAGTTTCTCAAATCCAAATTCGACTTGTGACGAACAGACTGACGCACGAAAGAGTAATCTTAAGGTACGGAACCCTAAAAATTATAACATTCGAATCCGTACCCGTTTCTGTTCCATCGAACCCCCGGACGCTCCAACCCATACCAAACAGCGTCAACGTACATGCTAATAATAACGGAGTCTTTAAACGAAACGCAGACGTCAAATGTTGGAATTAGACGTCGCGAAGGGGTAAGCCCTCCCCCCCCCCCATCACCTGACATGACGACTTGAAGACTTACTGTTCTGGCAGGTTGACGTCTTCGCAATTACACAGATATTAGCGAGATGTCTGAAACAGTCTTACCAAACTTCCGGCGAAGAAATTCAACTGTTTCTTAATTTCACAAACTTGGCGATTAATATCTTCGGGTGGCATTTCGATTATGAACCCTTCCACTGTAGGCACGCACTGAATTGTTTTGGAAGTGTACGAATTTCGTATAACTTTTACAGTAATACGAAGAAAGCAGTGCTGTCGTACACGATGTGTGCGAAAATAAACAGTACCGGCACTAAAACAGCTGAGGTAAGTTTGTAGAACAGCTGTTTACGTTGTTGGTTGTAGCCAGGCCACGTAGCTTATTTATGACTTCTTGTTTGAGGTTAGTAAGTGTTAACGCTGTAACGGTTGCTACTACTTCAGAGAAAATGTTTATATTAAATCATTATCTTCGCTCATACGGAACAGGCCGTTTCGGTGGTCATCGTTTAGAACTGCTGTAGAGTTTCAAGAATGATTGCACAAACATTCTTTAAGTAATACCGTAATGTTGTCGACAAGTCCGTCGTACAGGGAGTGTGTTGACTCTGCGTAAAGGCCGTGAATGCCGTCCAAAAATGGTATCTACGAATGAAACCCGCGATGTTTTTAACAAGAGTTGCTTAAGTCTTAATGGAGGGCATATGGAACATGTGGGTATTAAAAAAATAAAGTTTTAAGCTTCCTTTTACTTCGTATTGTTAGGGTTCAAATAAATGTTCATTAGGTTGTGTTGCAAACTTGGTTGTATGATTAATGCACCATGTGGTTCAGTGACAACAATTTTTATCGCTCAGAATCATCTACAATTTATTATATGAACTATCTTATCGCTATTGACACACCTTTACTGATCGTTGACCACAAGACAGACCACTCTGATTATCAGCTCTTTATTATCACGCGTAAACCCCTGGCCTATACCTTTGTTAAAAGACTCTAACGTGACTGTTTAGAATATTAATGTACTCTGCTTGTTCACCTTATTTGTCGCTATCAAAAGCCCCTGTAGACTTCGCCCAAAGTCTTCCGAACGTCTTCGTGTAATGTATCGTTATCCAGTGCGGAAACCACGTGACTTTCGTCCGTCCACTTGATTGGTACTGGCCTGTTCCACCACCAGAGCCCCTGTCCGTACCCCAAGATGCTAACGTAGCTTCTTGGCCAATCCAACCAACACACACTGGCCTCTTCAACAAACCCACACATGCCCCATTCCAGGATCAGGATCAAGTTTACGTAGCAATCTTCCGCCTGCTTAACTGACCTGCATGTTGAGTGTTTTGCCAATATCAGGCATTTCTACAGTTCCTGTATTATGACGTAATCTTAACTTCCTACTTCATAGTTCCGTCTTTTGTTCTAACAATCTTACACCAAACATTACTTAACCAACTACCACATTATATTTGACCTACAATTAATTAACCTAACCGTTTCCTAACTATTCCTAACAGTATGTTTGTCTAAAATGGAATACAATTAAGTGTTGCAATTTCAGTAGGCCTGCTGTTTATGTTAGCACGTACTGTATACTCTACGTTGAAAAGTTCAAATATCTCCCATTTTGAAACGAGTTCCATTGTTTAATTTTTCCAAACTTTGTTTCTTATAACAATAGTAGCGTGCGAATTGTCAACTCCATAAATATCATTTTCCGTTAAAAAGTCATGAATTGTTTATTAAGAACAGATTATGGTGGCTAGTTAGAAATCTGGTCGATTTAGGATGTCTTCATAAAAAATTGGGTAATTGTTTACTATTGCTTTGTCAGAATCAAATTCCCATATTGAGATATGTTTTTCATTTATGAATTCTAACAATGTAAGTTATTGACATGATTAAAGGCCCGGAAAAATAAATTCACCCTAAACAAATTTATAAAAAAATATATCCTGAAGTTCTAACTTATAGCCTCTAATCCCAATATGTTTCAAATGTTCCCGTATTGAGCTACGTTATATATTTATACCGGGTGTCCATAATTTCCCATCCCCCATTAACTTTGGAACAAGTAGAAATAAATAAATGAGCTTCGTGGTATCTTTATATGAAAAAGGAAGATGAATTTTACCCCAAAATAAGGGTTGAGAGTGTAATTAAAATGTCTTCAATACAAACTCCCATCAAGTGATACCTCATTTTAAAGGGCTTGATAAATGAAGAAGAATGGCACAACTTAGAGGTCTCTATCTTAACCCTATCGAAAATGGCGGACAGTCAAAGTTGAAAACATCTTATTAACACAGATATTTAGTTACAATACCTTTAATTGTTAATAAAGCTAAAGACTTACCTTAATTAATTCTAAGTTTAGATTAAATTCTCAAATGACATCCATTAACTTTTTTTTGCAAAAATAAAGCCTTGACTCAAAGGAACGCCTTACATTACTTAACATCTGGATATATGCAGCATTGAATAAACGCACTGTTTCGTGTAAATTCCTCCTTGCTTCCCTTTATCTAGAAACTACAAGTTTATTCATTCCTTTTAAGCTAATGCCAAATTGTGTAAATATTTGTTTAGTAGCCTACTAGATTTTGAATGACTCTCTGATTTTATTAAATAACATGCAAAGAACCATTATTTATTTCTACTGGAACATAGAGTTTGTAACTTAATTAAAATTGTGTTAACATAGTACTGTATTTAAAATTTGACTGGCCGTTATTTTCGATAGGGTTAAGATGGATACACCTAGTTTAAGTCATTCAACTTCATTTATTAAGCCCTTTAAAATGAGGTATCACTTGATGGGGATTCGTATTTAAAAATTTTGAATTCCCCTCTCCCCCCCCCCCCCCCTGAATTTGGGGTAAGGAGAGAAATGTTCGGTTACACCAAATTCATCTCCTTTTGTCATATAAAGATACCCCGAATCTAATTTATTTATTTCTACTTGTTCCAAAGATATGGGGGTTGGGACTTTATGGACACCCGGTGCATACTAACAATTAACTACCATAATTCAAGGCACGCGAAGATAAATACGAATGAGTAACTTACTTTAAAAGTCGTCATCTGATGAAGAACTAGTGTCGCTTGCTGACTGTTCATCGCACGCTACTGGAGATTTACTTTCGTCGATGTATAGCCGGCCAATTGTCTTTTCCTACCTTATCTTGTTTGCTGTTCCGGCTCTTCGAACGTGTTTATTTGTCTATTTCAGTCCATCGGCGATTAAAGTTTGACCCAACCTGTTTACTATTAGTTGGGTTGATTTACTTGAATCGTACTGGGACTATATACAGTAGGCGTACTTTATTAGAACTTCAGGCTATTTTCTCTTAATTTTTTGGGCGAATTTATTTTTCCGGGCCTTTTTTAATGTCAATTTGTTGTTAGAATACATAAATACGAAACATACCTCAGTACGAAAAGATTTTGTTTCGACAAAGTAATAGTAAACAATTACCGAAAATTGTTTCCCTACGTATACGTATAATTACAATTGCTTTTATAGGAGTTGATGAAATTCAAGAATCGTGCTACAATCAAAACCTCGAATCAAAACCATTTACTTTTTAATATTTTATTTGTATCAATATTAATAAACCAATTTGTGCATTTACTGTAATTCTAAAGTATACCAGCATGCCATTGCTAACAGATAATTGATGCAAGGACAAATCCACCTGCATTTTCAGTGGTTTACACACTGCACATAACATATTTGTTGTATTTACTTTTACAAGTCTGTTCAAAATAATCCTATTTTAAACTTAATCAGCTACGGCCGTTTCATCCACACAGAGACATCATCAGGCAATAAAATAACTATACCATAACCTATAAACCTGGTGTTTTGTTTCAGAAACAGTCAACGAACAAGCGCAGCGGGAACGAGAAAGAGAGAGGGAAAGAGAACGCGAAAGGGAGCGAGAGAGAGAACGCGAAAGAGAGCGCGAACAACAGCAGCAACAACAGCAACAACAACAAGCTCGAGTGAACGAAGCAGAAAGTCCTGGATACCCGCAACAACGTCCGCAGGACACACCTACCGAGAATAAATGGAATTATTCCGGACTAGACCTTATAAACTCCGGAGCTGCTTTCTGGCAGAATTACTCCGGTAAGAATATTTTCTACCCTTTTAGTAATATTTAGAAATTATTGTGTGTAAAAAATAGTGTTTTCATGTGTTGTATTTTGTGGAGTGCATTAATAAATGAATAGTGAAAAATTACGTTATAATTGTTTTAATCAAATCATTATTTCAAATTTATATTTATTTGGGGAGGAGCTTGAGTGCTTCGCACACCAACTCTCTTCTTGACTCGACACATATTTATTAATTTTTTAAATCTATACAGGGTATCCCCGAACTCTCTACTGACCTTTTTACGTATTATTCCTGACCAAAGAACAAAACAAAATAATATGTTAAAAATTTCCAAAACTCAACAGTTACCCGTACAGTCGCCATTTTGTTTTTTCACATAACAATTTTTAATTTGAGAACGACTTTTTGTAATAAATTGAAATTTGGTACATAGCTTTATGACCAAAGACCTTATGCCAGAAAAAATATTTTTTTACAATGTTTATTTTCAAAATGGCGGCTGTTTGAAAATGTCAAACCTAAATTACTCAACTAAAACCGTAATTTTAACAAAAAATGTCAAGGCACCTTTTTGTAGCCCTTTTGGTTCCCTATCGGAGGTGTAACTGTCAAAACAATCGGATGAAGGATAATAGTTAAGTTATGTTATTTTAGGGGAATTTTTATTCCGAATCATCTTAATTCGTTGTTAGAATACATAAATAGTCTACGAAACATATCTCAATACGGAAAGGTTCGGTTCCGACAAAGCAATAGTAAACAATTACCAGATTTATAAAATTTCGTATCACCCTGTATTTGCTATCGATTGATTCGACATCGGACAAAAAAACAATCTTCCCAAAACCCAATAAGCGTCCGTCTATATTGCGTCACAGTCAGGGTCTGTTGGTTTTATCGTAGATTTGCTTAGAAATTGGTTAATCTAAGAGCGTTCCCGATTGGTCGCCGGTAACAATGTAATTAAGCCAAGACGCATGCGCACCGGCGTGTGTCGACCTCTGGGAAATATCCTAGTATAAACACGAGACCAAATTAGGCTTAATATTTAAGGCAATTACCTTGTTTACGGGATATCGTGGATTTGCGGACCAAGAAACTCCGAGCTGCGCCGTCTAATTGATTCCCGCTAACGTGTTTGTGTACGTACACGTTTGCGGTTGGTTGTGCATTCGTGTATGCACTTAGCAATCGTTAACAGTGTGGGGATTACAGAGTTTGGTAGCCGTGACTGGCGGAGTTCAAAAATCTTAACATATATTCGTAAATATGAATTCAAAAATCTTTTTTAAAACATGCTAATAATTGAACTTGTTTCGTCAATCCTATTACTTTAAATGAGCAATTCTTGTATCTTTGTATCTGTCTCGGATCTCTAAAACGGCTCTAACGAATTCAAAGAAATTTTGTATTTAGGTGTCGTTTTTATTTTTAAGTACAGTTGTATTTTGTGTAAAAACGAAATTTTTTGAGAAAATGTAATTTAAAAGTTGAAAAATTTTAACATAGGGTCTTATGGGTTGCCATGTTGATTACAAAATAACAACGAAATAGTCAATAAAGCGATCAAAACAGCTGTTTATAGACAAGCCAATTTATACTGTTTTAGCACGTTGAAAATAGAGTGGAATAGAACTGAGATTGAGTAATATCCAAAATCAGCTGTTCATTGGTTAGTTTTTAATTACTATTAAAAAACAAGCTAATTTATACTGTTTTAGCACGTTGGAATTAGAATAAATTGGGCCTGATTTAACAATTTATTTTGTCAAAAAAAAAGGTAAACTTGGCAAAGATGGATAAATTCGAATAGTAAATTTTGTTATATAGGCCTAGCTCATTTCTGAAACATAGTATTGAGGTTATGTTAATCCTGCAATAATTTGTATTATATTTAGGCCTGGTTTCAAAACTTTAGTTGACAGAAGATAGTAGAACTAGGACTAAAATCGTAATGAAAGCCTCTCACGTTTCTAAAGCATGTATTTGAGGTTATAATTAATCTTGCAATTACTGTTAATATATTTAAGCCTGGTTTCATAATTATTTTGGTAGACAGAAGATATTAAAACTAGGCCTAAAATCGTAGTGAAAGCTTTTCCAACTGCGAGCGAAGCGAAGCAGCCATCTGAGGCCGCAGGCCGAGGTGGTGTTAGGACGCGAAGCGTCCAGGGACAGAGGCCCTAGTTGTTATTAGTAACTGGTAAACTCCGTGAAAAATTACAGGTTGACTAATTAAACACTTGCTGACCCGCGCGAATATTTCGCAAGTTAGTAGTACTTACCTGATTTAAAACGATGATTTAGTTCAGTTAATTATTTCTTTTAGTTAGTAATACTTAAAAACCTCTCCTTTCAAATCAAAAGAGGCGGTTACAAGAATAAGCAAAACAGTCATGACGTACTGCCACGGTCATCTACATACGAAGGTTCTGTATATTCTTGCATTGATGACGTCACAGCGACTGCCTTCTCGATATTTCTTATCTGTTGAATGATAAACAACTAACGTAACTTCTTCTTCTCCCAGTCCAGTGAGTCGTCGAACTAAGCCGGTGATAGTGTTTGCAGGTTATGTTGTGATTTTATACGTTTTTGTGTATTCGTGCGTGTATGATTTGTGTCGTACATTTACAAATAGTTTGTGTATAATCAAAGGGATTTCAAGTAAGTAGGCCTAGGTTAGTAGATAAAGTGACAGTAGCCTATTAGTTCAACTGTTTTACATATTACGAACAAAATAGTTTTGGGTTTCGGTTGATACCAATCATGTAGGCCTATTTAATATATAACCTTAAATTGTTATAAAATCCGTTATACTTAAGGCGATGTTTCGTATGTATCCAAATTCTAGACTTAAACTGTATTTTTGCTTTGAACTGTTAAGTGCTCCTGCTGGTCTAGTGCTTATACAGCCTCTGTTAAAAACAAGAAATTTAGGTACAAATAAAAAACTAGTAAGTTTAGAGAGTTTAAATCATAAAATTGGAAATTAAAAATATCCTTAGGTTAAATATTATTTTTCAAAGGAGTTTTTTTTTTTTGTTGCTAAGCGATATCTCCCTTAAGTCTTCATCAAAATTAATTATTCAAGCATAATTTTAAAGCTTATGTTCCCTGCTATTGACAAAAAATGTACAAAACAGATTAAAATTCATGTTTTCGTTACACAAATTTATTAAAAAAACTTTTATATTGTACTTCATATGGTTCCTAATGAAAGGCGCCATCTATTAATAATCTGTTTAACTGACATGTCAGCTGTTAGTTTAATTGTTTGTGGAAAAGTGTATCAGTAAATGAGATGGTGAAAATGGAGGGCGCGACGACCAGAGGTTTTGAAAATTTTTCTTCGTATTATGTAAGAACAAATTAAACTGACTCTAAAAACACAAAAAAATCCTCGGGAAATAAATATTGTAGAAGATACGTGAGCTATAAATTTTGAAAATATAGAGGTCATTTTCAGCCAAATTTTGATACTGCACTGAATAAAAGAAACAAATCACTTAACAGACGCGAAAGAGTGGACGATAAGTTGACTAAACATAATCAATGAAAGACATCGTAAAAATAGGCGTGAAAAATGTAAAATAAAACAATAACAATGAACCATACAAAACAATATGAAAGCTTCGTAGTAATCTTCGAGTATTCTAAGTAACGTTGCCAAATTGAACATTACGTCATACTGTATTTACTGGACATTTTCTTGTGAAGAATCTATATATATAAAAGAAAATACCACTCACTCACTCACTCACTCATCACGATTTCTCAAAAACTACCGAACGGATTGAAATGAAATTTGGTATGCAGCTTCCTCTAGAGCCATAGGCGCTCACTAAGAAAGGGTTTGAAAAAATTCGAAATTTGGGGGGGG
>JAGFPH010000236.1:314052-365979 GCA_018207615.1 Philaenus spumarius | reverse complement strand
TAATCGATTCTATCCAGTGATTAATCTCAAGAAAAATAATCGATTCTGTCCAGTAATTAATCTCAAGAAAAATAATTGATTCTATCCAACCATGCGTTTCGAAAGAGCGCCTGTTTGAAAATACAAACCTAAATTACTCAAAAACCGTACATTTTAACAAAAAATTCAAAGTACCTTTTTTTGAAGCCCTTTTGATTCCCTATCGGATGGTGTTACGATCAAAACAATCGGTTGAAGGATAATAGCTAAGTTAAACATAATAACAGCACATGTACATAGAATATTTCTGTGTTTACTGTGTTGGTATAGGATGCCGTGTTGAACAAACCAATTATTACACATAACTTTTAACTACCTTCATCCGATTGTTTTGACAGTTACACCATCCGATAGGGAATCAAAAGGGCTACAAAAAATGTACCTTGAATTTTTTGGTTAAAATATACGTTTTTTTTAGTAATGTAGGTTTTAAATTTTCAAACAACCGCCATTTTGAAACGCATGATTGGATAGAACCGATTGTTTTTCTTGAGATAGACCTTTGTTACGTTAAACTTCGTGCCAAATTAGAACTAAACGGTTCTCAGTTAAACGGTTCTCTAGATATAAATTATTTTGTAAAAATAAAACAAAGTGGCGGATATGTGGAAAACGAAGCGTTTTCGAGTCTATGTTTTATGATTTTTTTTTGTTATTTTTAGCTATAGCATGAGCTAGCGAGACATTGCCTCATATTTCTGAATCACTATGTAGGCCTACTATATTTCGTACTCGCAGACAGCTATTCAGCGCTTTCCACATACCCAAATGGTTCCCAAATAAATTACATTTTGGAAATCTGCTCAACTCGTGTCAGCGGTCCAGCTGCGTGATATTATTTCTTCACGTCTTTGGTAGTCGGTGGCTAGTTTTGGAAGAGGTTTTCCTTCGTCACTCCTCACACATACAAGTGGTGATGGATTGAAGGTGCGTTCCTCGGGAATTCATGCGGTTGACAAACTTTCGTTGAAGTAAAGCAATAGCGACCGGTTGCGCCATCTTTCTGGAACCACCGGGAACCAAAAGACAGATTCCTAGCACGAGGAAACCTCTTCAAATGTTCGAGGACGTGAAAGGACGTTAGATGTTACAAGATTGATTCCAGAGGTCGATCCTCCGATGTCCTTCGCCAATACTCGTTTAAACAGTGGACTACCCTAACAGCATAAACTATTTAAAACCCAGTCCGAGTAAATAGGATCTAGTAAAACGACTCAATTACTTTTCTATTTGTCTCGTATTACTGCGCAGTCGCGCTTGGGAAGCTGTAAATCAAAATCGCCTGATGAAGCGGTTAAATATAAAATATAGCGAACAATAATTCGAGGTAGCCAATTACAGCAGACCGCCTACTTCTAGTCATAAACCTCGCGGGCTAATTGAAAGCTCGGTTTATTCAATTAATTTCTTCCAATCCGCGGCGTACATTATTTACCCTTTACTGTACGGAGAGAAATCCGGCAAACGGAGTACTGCAGGGATCAGGACTGTCGCCGGCATTGTTTCCTAGGTTAAGATTCAGTAAGATCGAATTTTTGCTTTCAAGATTAAACTTATCAAATATTTAGCATTGGGGGTGCTTCAGGGATCGAGATTGTGGTCCATACTGTTTTTTTAAAATTTCAGCCAGGTTTTGATAAATATTATTTTTAGTTTTTATATGTCAATGTTTGTAAAAATTATTCGATCAATCAGCTGAACCGCTGATGTAAGTTTAGCGAATTTCCAAAATTAAATTTATAAGTTTTACGATTTCAACCAAAAATTTGGAAAATTGGTCTACCCACGAAGGCTGTCTAATAGCTGTCTGTGCGAACGAAATATATTATGGGAAAGTTTTTGCACCTAAGCCTCCAGCTTCGTTCCATTCGCAGCGGAAAAACTCGACTTACTACTTTTTACCTTGACCTGGTGGGCTCGGGTTATGGACTGCTTCGCTTCGCTCGCATTGTACAAACTCGGCCATCGGGCTGGGATCAGAAGATGCTCCACGCTAAAATCACCCACGTGGATTTGGACCTGGTACTTTTAAGGTATTTTGCGTTTTGATCGTTTTTCGAGGGAACCAAGAGAGCTGTAAGGTCGTGTATAAAAAATTTGGAAAACGGTTGACCCTAAAGGCCATCCATGTAACTTCCCGCTATGTTTAAAATTACAACAAACACTATTTTTGGAAATTTTAAACTGCCATAACTTTTGAATGAATCAACCGATTTTTATGCGATTTGCGGCAATCGATGCAGTTTTTTAAGTCCATTAAAGAATCAACAACAAAAATTTTTCAGATGAAAAGTTTCGGAGAAATTGAGGAAAAACACTTTTTTTATTTTCTTTCGTTCACGATATCTCGCGAATGAATCAACCGATTTTTATGCGATTTGCGGCAATCGATGCAGTTATTCGAGTCCATTGAAAGAATCGACAACAAAAATTTTTCTGATGAAACATTTCGGAGAAATTGAGAAAAAACACTTTTTTTGATTTTCTTTCGTTCACGATATCTCACGAACGAATTAACCGATTTTGACCGGACTGGTAGCGATTGACGTTGCTTTTCAAGGTTAAAAGCTGATTAGATTTTGGAATTGATCGGTAAAGCCGTTTAAAAGTTATTCCAAAAAAACCTGATTTGAAAATTTTTTATTTCTTAGTTTTTTCGAAATTTCTCAGAACCTACCGGTCCGAATTAGTTGAAATTTTCAGGAAATCTAAGTTTGATGGAACTCTTTAGAACGCCGTTTGTTAGGATCCAATAGGTTAAGCCGTTCAAAAGTTATAAGCGGGTCACATACATACACACACACTTACATACAGACAGGGAGACACCCTCTCGTGAGTGGTCAGGGAAGATTCCTAGGACCTCAAAACGTCGAGATCTGATGAATACTCGATTTTCGAAAAACGGGGTGAAACCAATAACTTCCCGATTTTAGAAAATTTTCAATTTTCTTTTAGCGGGAAGTTAAAAAATATGCAGATTAATAAAAAGATTTTACTATAGTACGAAAAATTGTTACTTTCTGTCAAAAAAACGGATTTTTGGCTAACGAACTCGTCCGAGCGACTTAGACAACCAACGTGTGCACCAACATTTTTACCAAATTGGACTTGAGTTCGGCCGTTAGAGTGCGAGCACATATATACATAGGCTATATATATATATTATTATTAATATATATATTTTAATTACTCGCCAAAACGTGTTCTGCGGACCATAAGCATAATCGGTGCTCATTTATTACTCCCGACCTTAGGACTTAACCATAAGGGTCACTGCAATAGCTCATCTTTCCTAGTAAATTTCGCTAATAAACAAATTGTTGTAACTTAAAATTGTGCAGAAGGTTTAATAGCTAAAGTTTACATAGAAATAATACACTGTCCGACCACCCAATACAAATTGGCGGCCTTTGATGTTGAATACCTAGAAAACCATTGTCTTTACTAAAAACTCAAGAGAAAGTGAAATTGTCTGCTTAGAACGTACAAATTTTTTAGATCGTTGTCCTCTTGACTTAAGGATTTTTTTCTTTTGTGTACTTACATCCTCTATATGTAGGAATACCTCAGGGTTCGATACTGCCCTCAGTAATCTGTATTAATATTGTGATTATATTTTTCTTCTTGCATACAATATGAATTGAAAGCCAATCATCATAATTATAAAAAAAGGAAAGTAAATGTGTGCGGTTGTGGGACCCCCGTCAGGAACGAAGTTCATCAAGCCTGTTCTTAAGTTCTTTTACCATCCTTAACGGCGACATACATACATAATTTTAATGTTTCAATTGCCGTTTATTATTATATTGTTTTTATAGAAATATTTACCGTTTCCATACTTTTAATGTTATTATAATAAAGGTGTAGAATTAATTATAACATCAAAGCTAAGATGGTAAACACAGTTAAATTCATTGTAAATACATTCAATATTCATAAAATGTTGGTTCATCCGTCTAGGCCTAACCTAAAATTATTGCGTGTTTTTTAAATTTATTTTACCTGTCTTAACGGCAACACACATACAATAAATTTAGGTTAGGCCTAGACTTAAAATCACTTTCTAGGCCTAAATTACTGTATGTATGTTGCCGTTAAGGCGGGTAAAATAAATTAAATATACAAACAAAAATTTTAGGTTAGGCCTAGACTGATGAACGAACATTTTATGTTTATTGAATGTATTTCAGCGCTTGACGATGATATCTGAACTACGCCGGACGGAACTGATCGACTCTTAATTTAAATTGATGAACCAAGACACATGTTTCTTGAATTTATTTACATTCATTGCCACGATGTTGTAACGCTTTTTCGTTACTCGTATTTTATATTTGTCGTTCCCATAGTAACTAACCGTTACGCATTGCATTTTCTATTTGTTAACCTACCACAACCGTCGTTAAGTAACTTCGTACCAAAACAAAATAATGAATCCAATTGTACTAGTTTTTTTTGGAAAAATCTTTTTCCATACTTCAGTGTTCACGACTGTCGTTATTTCTTTTGTTTAGTTGTTATAGCGTCGTTCAATAATATTGTTAGAGCTGCAATAGGTTTGGTGTCCTGTGGGTACAAAGTGCAAGCAAGTCTACTTCCTTTAAAGTTTTAAATAAATTATCAACTAAAACAGTAATTTCCCTCCACCAAATATCTTTACCATATTACAAAACACTTCTCCACACCTAACCCCGATTCCATTCGACCAATTAAACCTGAAATTCCATCTCAGCCGACCCGTTCTCCGAATGATTGGTCTATAATTGACTTGACGAGATTCTCCAGATTAATCGTGTTCAGTGTAAAATGCATTAAAATGTAAAAATCTCCACAAGATGGCGTCATCCTATAAGATATATCACACAAAATATCGAACTGTGTTGTTATTATCAGTGCCAGCATCTCGGCCGAGTTGTTGGAGGCGATATCATTATAGATGATAAGATCTCCGTACACCAGTTGTTCGTCAGACATAACCCTCTCCTTCTAACCAGTCTTCTTCTATTGTTTTCATTTAATCGTATTCCGTAAGTATATTCAATGGCTATCAACACTTTGGAACGGCCAACAGCGCTCGCGGCGGATCGATTAGGAGATTCTTTTATTTTGTTCGGTATATTACAACTTTCTCGTTTTTAACTTATTCATAAATTTAGTTGTGGTAACTACCGTGCACATATGGTCCTGGTTTGGACGAGGAATGTGTGACTAAAACATCGTTCTATACAGTCCATTCTCTGTAGTTATTTCTGTTAGAAAATGCTTGAATTAAAGCTCAGTAGTTAATCAAGTAGTTAAACTTAAACACAATTTCAATGTATCAAAGCTCAGTAGTTTACTTAAACACAATTTCAATGTCTCAATTAAAGCTCAGTAGTTAAACAAGTAGATAAACCTAAACACAATTGCAATGTCTCAAAGCTCAGTAGGTAAACTTAAAGACATTTGCAATGCTTCAATGCTCATTAGTTAAACTTTAACACAATTTCAATGTCTCAAAGTTGAGTAGTTAAACTTAACACATTTGCAATGTCTTAATTAAAGCTCAATCTTTAAAAAAAGTAGTTAAACTTAAAACACATTTTCAATGTGTCAATTAAAGCTCAGTAGTTAAACAAGTAGTTGAACTTAAAACACATTTGCAATGGATTAATAAAGCTCAGTAGTTAAACATGTAGTTAAACTTAAAACACAATTTCAATGTCTCAATTAAAGCTCAGTAGTTAAACAAGTAGTTAAACTTAAAACACATTTGTAATGGATTAATAAAGCTCAGTAGTTAAACATGTAGTTGAACTTAAAACACAATTTCAATGTCTCAATTAAAGCTCAGTAGTTAAACAAGTAGTTGAACTGAAAACACAATTTCTGTGTCTCAATTCAAGCTCAGTAGTTAAACAAGTAGTTGAACTGAAAACACAATTTCAATGTCTCAATTCAAGCTCAGTAGTTAAACAATTAGTTGAACTGAAAACACAATTTCAATGTCTCAATTCAAGCTCAGTAGTTAAACAAGTAGTTGAACTGAAAACACAATTTCAATGTCTCAATTCAAGCTCAGTAGTTAAGCAAGTAGTTGAACTGAAAACACAATTTCAATGTCTCAATTCAAGCTCAGTAGTTAAACCTAAACACAATCTTCTGTTATCAGTTTTTACCTCGGATTAGCTGTGTCTTGGTTAAAAATTGTTAAAAAATAAAGAATGTTTTATACTGTCATCCAGGAAAAAATTAATTTGTGGACATTTTTTAAATTTTACTTAACAAAAATATGCAATTCTTAGAATTATAAGCCTGTAAGAAATCTTTGCGGGATATCTTGCAATATGCAATTCTTAGAATTATAAGCCTGTAAGAAATCTTTGCGGGATATCTTGCAATATGCAATTCTTAGAATTATAAGCCTGTAAGAAATCTTTGCGGGATATCTTGCAAAAATTTAACCAATCATGACCATGTTATTCAGTAGGTCAAAACTAGCAACTAATACAATAAAAATATGTTTAAAAGTTGCTTGTCTCTATGTGTGTTTTTGAAAAACAAATATCTCGTGTACGGTTTATGATAAATTCACAAAACTCAGCATGAAAGTTTATCACATGGCGGCGGTTCAATCTTTTCAAAGTGGAGTATATTAAGAAACGAAAGATTTTACGAAAAACTGTTAAGAAATGTAGACAATCCAACGATGTATAACTTTTAACCATTGAGTCAAGGATGAATGAGAAAATATAATAATTCAGTACTAAATTTAGATACAGTTAAAATAATATAAGCATGCATTGTAAAAGTAAGTAAACTATGACTGACAATCTCCATTTATGATAAAGAAATTACCTTTATTATTATAAAGACCTTTATCTATCCGAAGGCCCCAAAAGAGCCTGATAATACACAACTTAAAATACAAGCTTACTAGTATAAAAATTACAAATTCGTTGCTTTCAAACCGGGTCGTGTCGGCGCCCAATTTACTTGACCCATCTAAGCCGTTTATCTCCTATGTGACAACCTCAGTCGACTAATCGACATGTCATGATTTCATTCGATCTGAAGCCAATTACGATTGTCTATCCCTCGCTAACTAATAGCCCCCATTCACTCTAATAGCAACGTAAGAAATTGCTGTAATTGTACCGGGCTGCGATACAATCAAACCACAAACACATCACCAATCATTTTCCATGGTATTGCACGACTTCAGACGTGCTCCGTTCCCTTCTTCTTCTTCGAGATTAACTCGTTGGGTACATTTTGTTTGGAATTGCTTTTTAATACTATTAATAACAGAGCTGTTTTCAGTTCCCAAGAAAGGTCAGTCTTAAACTTTAAATTGCTCGCACGTGCAATGCGGCCGCTCGCTCGTTGCGGCCAACTTAGCGGTGCGGAAAATGCAATTAAAAATATCAATGCTTTGGTAACTCTACCTCTTTTCGCTTCATCAAATCGTTCAACACACAGGGTGACTCGAAACTATACGGCGACGTCTCGGTAGCTCATTCTGTTGCTAAAAATAAGAAAAAAGTTCATTTAAACATAGGCCTAAAAACTCTTCGTTTTCCAGATATCCACCATTTTTTTTACAAAATAATTAATATCTAGAGAAATGTGAGAGAGACTAACTGTGTTCAAACTTGACATGAAGTGTAACCTAACAATGGTCTATCTCAAGAAAAATAAGCGATTATATCCAATCATGCGTTTTAAAATGGCGGTGATCTGAAAATGTCAAACCTAAATTACTCAAAAACTGTACGTTTTAACAAACAATTTCAACGTAGGCCCAAAATCGCTTCGTTTTCCAGATATTCGTAATTTTATTTTGTACAAAATGATAATTAATATCTAGAGAAATGTTAGGCTGACTGAGTTCAAACTTGACATGAAGTTTAACCTAACAATGGTCTATCTCAAGAAAAATAAGCACTTATATCCAATCATGCGTTTTAAAATGGCGGTGGTTTGAAAATTTCAAATCTAAATTACTCAAAAACCGTACATTTTAACAAAAAATGCCAAAACACATTGTTTGTAGAACTTTTGATTCCCTATTGGATGGTGCAACTGTCAAAAGAATTGGATGAAGGATAATAGCTAAGTGAAAGATAATGACAGCAAATGTACATACAATATTACTGTGTTGGTATCGGATGCCGTGACGAACAAACCAATTATTACACATAACTTAACTAGTATCCTTCATCCGATTGTTGTTGAGTAATTTAGTTTTGACATTTTTAAACAGCCGCTATTTTCAAACGCATGATTGGATATAATCACTTATTTTTTTGAGATAGATCATTGTTGGTTTAAACGTCTTGCCAATTTTGAACTCATTCAGTCAACCATTTCTCTAGATATGAATTATTTTGTAAATCAATTGCGGATATTTGGAATTAGAAGCGTTTTAGGGCACATGTTTATATAAACTTTTTTTATTTATTTTTATGTAACTCACTCACACCAGAAGTTTGGCTTATATTTAAGAAATACCCTGTTTATAAAAGAAGAAGTAATGACTGACTGACGGATTCATAATCAACGTACACGCAAAACTGTAACAGCTAGATACTTAAAACTTTCAGTGTACCTTCATACCACAGAGGTGCAGTAAGAAAGGATTGGATATAATCGTTTATTAGCGAATTTCCATAGGAAAAATGACCTATTGCAGTGGCCCTTACGGTAAGACCCAAGGTCGGGAGTAACAAATGCTCACCGATCATGGTACCCAGAACACGTTTTGGGGAGTCATTAAAAATCTTGTATATATATGTATACGTATGTATATGTGTGTTCACACTCAAATTTGGTTCATTTGAGTGCTATTTAAGTCCGCATTTTAAGTCCGATTTGGTTCAAATTTGGTACACATGTTGGTTGTCTACGTCGCTCGGATGAGTTCGTTAGCCAAAAAAATCCAACATTTGGAAGCACGTTTTTCGACCGGAAGTAACTATTTTTAAAAATGTTTCCTGCGAGAATTAATGTATTTTTGAGTTTTTTCTACAAATATAAATGTAGGATGTTATTATGCACATTTTGTTTTTTTTACGCGACCTTATAGGTCGCTTGGTTCCTCCAAAATCGATCAAAACGTAAAATACCATAGAAGTACCCGGCTCAAAGCCATGTGGTGGATACTATCGTGGGGTTGGCGGGCGAAGCACGCAATACTTTGTGTATTGAAGATACTGCCAATATGCGGAATGGCGTGCGAAGCACGCAATGCTTTGTGTATTGAAGATACTCCCAATATGCGGAATGGCGTGCTAACCATTTCGCAGCTATTCAGCACCGTCGTGAACAGACCTATTTCCCAAATTGTTGGTTAAAACCCTAAAACATAGGCCTATAAACTTAATTTTGAAAATTTGCTCAACTCACGTCAGCGGTTCAGCTGCGTGGTTGAATTACTTTTCTTAAAATAGATCATCGTTAGGTTAAACTTAATGCCAAGTTTGAACTAAATCGGTCAAACATTTCTCTAGATATGAATTATTTTGTTTAAAAAAACCAAATGGCTGGTATCTGTCAAATGTTTCAGGACCTATGTTCATAAGAACAATTTTGTTTTTTCTTAGGTACCCCATCATCTCCTGAAGTTATACCAACCTTTCACGAAACACCCTGTATATATTAAATTCACAATTCAATTTCACAGCAAACCCTATACACTAGGAAATAATCAAGTCGGCTACATGGAAGCAGTCGCTGTAGGGATAATCGTTTCTTGTTTGTTGGCGGCACTGAATATCAGCTTACCGATTTTTTTAATGATAGTGTGTGTTGACCAACAAGAAGTGTAACTAAGTACAACTTTTTTCGTTATTTTTGTAATGTATTTAATTTATCCTTACGACGTTCCAATGTACGTAGCAGTATACTTGACGTGAGAGATTTCCATAGTTTAATATATGTTTCTAGTAAACTGCACAGCGTTTGAGAATGCGCAAAACAGCTGGAACACGTTGTGACGTGGACGAGAATACGTTAATGGCGATAAGAAATCATATTTGTAATTTAAATTATGTATCAATTAGATAGTAACTCAAAAAATATATACAAGAACTAGGTGAAACCCCTGCGTGCTCCGTACGCCAACCTCGTTGGAACCTTCTATAAGTTACACATAATCATGTTGTTTTCTTTATAATAAAGGTGAAGGATTATTAATAACCCCAAAGCTAAGATGGTAAATAATGTTAAATGTTAAAATCAAATTATTTCGTATGTTTTATAACAGCAGACATGATAAAGGTTAAAAGAACCAGCAAGGCTAAGGTCTACACTTAAATGAAAACCTAAAATAAAAGTTAGAAATACAAATAATTGCTTCATAATTTGAAATCAGCTGTTAATGGAAATATTAGAGCAAACAGCTGTTTTATATGTTATTTTATTCAATTGGTTGTTATGGTGATAAATGTAAATACATGTGTTGGTTCATCAGTCTAGGTCTAGACTAAGAATTTTTCCGACTAAATTTACAAATATTGAAATAAAAATGGTTTTTATCATAATGAATTATAGCCTATGTTACTCATGGCTAGTGTAGCTTTTTATTAGTAAAACTATTTTTTCAATCGGCTCAGTAGTTCCAGAGAATACCCCCTACATTCAAACAAACAAATTTTACCTCTTTATAATATTAGTGTAGATGTAGAGAATACTATTTTAATGGCCGGTCGAGAGTTATCGATGAACAACTTACTGTCTACACCCGTTAAAATGAATTTGTTTTGTAAAAATGCGTATTTTTCATTGTGTGGCTTCATAAACCGTGTCACTTCTAGCATCTTTCAAATGGAAATTATTTGTTTAGCTGCTACTTTGGCTGGAGCATTTCAAAAATCTAGAAGTGCAAAATCCAAGTCCAATTTTCACTTAAACTGTAAAACGTATTAAAATTACGTAACAAATCCACAACTGAATTCTACGTCATGTAGGTTAGAAAGAAAGTTACGACCGCCCGGAAAATGTCCAACTGTAATTATTTCATTTCATTACCCAAACGTTCTTTCATTGTACAATTTGGAAAGTGGTTGTACTCCCATAATGGAGTTCGGTTCGAGAAAATATCGCTTTCAATACATCGGTCCATTCAACAGACAATAAACACGGACTGATATTTAAACGGTATTAATAAGGAAACCATTTCGATATATCGAGACCACCTGAATCGATCGCCATTAGTTTCGGTTTCTATTCTTAGCCTAGTTCTGTCATTACGACTTTTGAATACGCATCTTGACAATTACAATAAATATGTCCTTTAGTCGGATTCGTTTCAGATAAAACGCATGTGATTCGTGTAAAGGCAGTTGTGAAAACATTTTGTCGGAATGAAAAATGAGCGAGTTCTTGCGGTCTGTTACTATAAATAAGCATGTTCTTTTCATAGCTTAGTATCTCCTGTTGTCGAAGTTCGACCAATTTTGTGGGTAAAATGAGAAAGCATTAAGTCCATTTTAGAGGTATCGCCAGGTACACTATTTTAACACAACTTATAAAATGAGGAAGCACAATGCCCATTTCATAGGTATTACCAAGTAAACTATTTTGACACGATTTATGAAATGAGGAAGCTCAATGTCCATTTCGGAGTAATTAAAATGTAAACTATTTTAACACAACTTACACAACGAGGAAGCACAATGTCAATTTCAGAGGTATTACCAAGTAAGCTATTTTGGCACAGACTTATAAAATGAGGAAGCACAATGTCCATTTCGGATTAATTACCGTGTAAACTATTTTGACATAACTTTCACAATCAGAAAGCACAATGCCCATTTCATAGATACAGTATTACCAAGTAAACTATTTTAACACGACTTTTCATAATGAGGAAGCGCAATGTCCATTTCATAGGTACAGCATTACCAAGTAAACCATGTTAACGCTACTTACAAAATGAGGAAGCACAATGTCCGTTTCATCGGTAGTGTGACTTGTCTAAACCCATACAGCTATTGAGTGTTAAACCTTTGAATCTGCCACTGCCTATTTTATTTCGTCGATTTCTTCTTCTTTAACGATCAGCTGTTGCACTAAACTTATGTTTTTTATGAGTACGTCTGTAAAACAAATATGAAGAAGAAGAAAAGTGATCGGTGCGTCTAAAGAAGTTTTCTTTTCAAAATTGAATATGCTATATGTTGGTTTTAGAAGTACAGATACCGGCGCGAATGATAGCACTTGAGCAAACCGCTACTAACCTGACTAAAAACATCAGTACCCGGTACATCTCTGTTTAACATGTTCACTGCTAAGGAAGCACATGTGAGCTTGACACTGAACACTATGAGAAGCGGCCGACACACAGTGCGTTGCACGCCAAGCCCCCCGATTGGGAGTATTTTCAATACTATCAATACACTATGGATTGCGTGCTTCGCACGCCAACCCACATATGAGAATATTTCAATATACAGTGCATTGCGTGCTTCGCACGCCAATCCCCTTATTGGAAGAATTTTCAATACACTATGCATTGCGTGCTTCGCACGCCAACCCACATATTGGGAGTATTTTCAATACCGAGTGCATTGCGTGCTTCGCACGCCATCCCCCGTATTGTTAATATTTTCAATACACAATGCATTGTAGTTGTGAGCAAATTTGATTAACAACCATCAGCCACTCTGGGTATATTTAACAGTAGGCCTACATTATTTACTGTGGTTTAAATAAATAACTGTTAGGTCGTTAACGAAACATTTTCCAATCTCAAGTAAGCCGGCGCGTTCGCCTCCCTAATTACGTATTAATTCCATCCAAGACATTGCAAATTACATGTTAACTTAACAATTAGGCTAAGACGGAGGAACAATATGTCTGGTTCCGGAAGGACTAAGAGGTTTAAATGTCCGTGGGGATCTGCGGTGGGCGCCGCCATCTTTGTCCGCGCTTATTACAACTTAGATTAAACAACGGAGAGACCGTATTAAGTTTTCATTGTTTGCGCCAAGTCGGGGGGTGGGGGGGGGGTACAATAAACACTGGTGTGGCGAGCTTTAATAACCTCCGACCGAGATAGGCTATTTGATTCTGTGACTGAGTGCACGCATCAAAATAGCACTCGAATCGTTGGTTATCTTACCGGAAATTTTAACTGCTGCCATTATCATGGACACTGGTGTGAAGCAGGACCAACGAATAATCAAAAACTTACAATATTCCCTACACCATTATCACAAGCTACTCAGATAATATACAGTAAAAACCCCATTTTCTTATAAGAAACCCACGCTGCGGGAATATCTCGAGAACTGCATATATCGCAATACCTACTCTTCAGGCAATAGTTTTGATATTTTAAAATACGAATTCGTTTAAAGTTACTACACACGACTGTATCCAAAGTTGTAATTTGTCGTTTATGGCGGAGTTTGTGCAATCATTGCACGATCATTGTACAATGATTGCACAAAAAAGTTGGCAAAACTATTTTTGCTTGTCAAAGACGGCACAACTACAAACTATAACTGCAGGCTATCCTACTATCATAAAATATATATATTTTGTGGAACCAAAATTTAAGATTGCTTATCTCAGGAACTATTTGAGGTCAAGGGTAGACACCCCCCATATGATATTTTCTAGGGGGACTATACCGCGGGTAGTATCCTCCCCGCCTTCGAGAAAAGAGGTTCCGGGGAAATTTTTGATCTCCCTAGTAAAACTTTTAAAATTTGGGAACCCAATTTGGCTGTTTAGGTTGAAAATCAACCTACAAAGCATTGAATATGTACTTTTACAACAACAGTGAATACACAAAGCACAAAGCTACACCGCGATATGAAGTAGTGCCTCAGCAGCTCTTGCTTGAACTCTTGTAAAAAATAAAACAATTCGACCACGCTGCCGAACCGCTGACGCGAGTTGAGCGAATTTCCAAAATTAATTTCATACGATTTTAAGGTTTCAAACAACTAATTGGGAAATCGGTCTACTCACAAAGACATTGAATAGCTGCCTGCGTGTACGAAATATATTAGTGGAATTCGTAACTCAGCCTCCAACCATGACTTCTCAACTTCTTCGTTCCGCTCGCAGCGTAACTCTCCCCTTTGTGAGTTTGCTCCTCGACCTTAATGCCTCTACTTTGCTTAGCTTGCAGTGATTTGTATCCCGGCAGTCGGCCTCGTTACAGAAGCCGACCTACGATAAAATCCCCCTAGCAGGTTTGGCCCAAGTACTTTTATGGTATTTTCCGTTTTGATCGATTTTGGGGAACCAACAAGCTATAGGTTGATCGTGTAAACAAAACTAAATGTGTAGAATAATCTCCTATATTTATATTTTAACATAAAACCCCGAAAAGTTTCATTTCATTAAGAAAAATTGCCACCAACAATTACGGTAAAAAAAAGTAGGCCTACTTAAGGTTGTTGGTTTCTTTTGCTAACAAACGCGTCCGAGCCACTCAGACAACCAACGTGTGTACCAAATTTGGACCAAATCAGACCTAAACAACGGCCGTTAGAGTGCGCAAATTATACATGTATATAAAGGCTGTCCAGCTCCAACTATACGAAACTTTACGAGGTTATTTGTCAGCCAAAAACAAGCAAACAATCTATATAATAAAAATGAATTGCTGTTCCTTTGTAAGGGCATCACTTGAGAACGACTGAACCAATTTGGCTATTTTTTGTTTTGAAATCTTCGTAATAATCCGAATTAGGTTTTTATATAAAGACAATTTTGAAAAGTTTCCCGAAAAATTTTCGAATTTTGAAGGACTAAACAGCCCGTTTTGTATGGACTCTCAAGACCATAGCGCACGAAAATAGCTGTTCGTATAAAAAGGATATAGCAACACGGCATGTTTGTTTATATTCATTACCATAGCAACTTTACTTATCAGTTTATTATTCTTCAAAACCAGCAGATTTTTTAATTTAGATTGACCAACTTAAAGGAAACAAAAACAAATAAACCAGGAACTGGCACATACTTTCTCACAAACATATTTAAATTATTAAACAGATTCAATGTGACTTCATAATTGTAGGTGGGGTAGGAGAGGTGATTTATTAAAGTAGGAGATTAACTAATAAATATTATTATTATTATTATCTAGGGAGAAACTATTCGATCGATTTCAAACAAATTTGCACCAAACACGTCACTTAGGCCTTGTATAGATGCACGAAAAAAGGGTTTGAAAAACTTTGAAAAACAATCCCCTTTAAGTCCAAAAAACCCCCAAAAATCAGTTATTATTATTAGTAGGCCTATTATTAGCTAAACGAGAATTTTTAGAAAGATGCGGTTTTTTGCATATGGTAGAGTACATTAAAGGTTACAAATAAGCCAAATTTGATCAAAATCGTTGAGCAGTTTTTTATAAAAAAACAGATTTTTTGGGGTTTTTTTGCTAAAAAGGGGGTTGTTTTTCAAAATGTTAAAAACCGTTTTTCGTGCATTTATACAGGCCTACTTGACATGTCTGGTGCAAATTTGTTTGAAATCGATCGAATAGTTTTCGCTCTAGCTTTGTATACATAAAGACATACAGACAGACATTTTGTAAAAAACACTTTTTTGGACTCTGAGGTCCCAAAACGGATATTAACACAAAAATCTCAACATCGATTTTTTTTTTGCGATCACTATACTTTCTCTATACTACATTATAGTGAGAAAGTAAAATCAACTAATGCTTACTATATTTTAATTTAATTCAAACATCGGTTGTTACATATTGTATATAAAACAGCTGATTTGAATAAAAAAACTGAACATATTTTTAGGTTATTCATACAATGAATCTAAACACGTTTATTTGCAACCAAATGGGCTAATTTAAAATCAGGTTTTTTACGCAATTTTATTCTTCTCAACTATCAGTTTCTTTTTTTTTAGATTTGATAAAAGCAAACAAAAGATTTACTGTATTATGTGTAGGCCTAAAGGTTTACAAAATCTAAATCTAAATTTGTGCAGTATATTCTTAAGTGGCATAAAAACCATTTTACAATTCGATTACTTAAGTCAATGCAATGAAATGGAATAACTACCCTTTAAATTAAATCAAGCAATAGCGAAGCATTGCTGGGTCCACTAGTACAATTGTATCCTATCTCGATCTGTTTTCTGTCTGTCCGTCTGTATGTGATTTGTACAAAACCCTAATAACTCGGAAACGGAAACGGTTTAAGACATATTCATGAAACTGGGTGTGAATATTCATATTTCAATAGGATACATTTTACTTACAAAGCTTGTTTTTCTGCAATAATCCGATTCAAAATGGTAGCAGTTGAAAATGTTCAATATTAAATATCTAGAAATCTATAAATTTAAAACAAAAATTTGAAGTCACCAAATTTGTAGACTATCTTAAGACAAATCCAGCCCTATATTTGTTTAAATAATTGAGCCATTAATATTAGAGAACTCAAATTTTGTGGTCAAATATAGGGCTTTTTATTACTATTTCATTTATATGCCCATCTTCAGCACCCGGACAGCCCTAAATTCGACCACTAAATCGACCTCTCGCGTAACACTCTTTATAAAAGTGATCTCAATTATATATTTACTCTTCTTGCCTCATCGAGCTGTTCCACTCGGCCTACCAAAGTCTCCCCTTTCGTTTAACCTCGGAATGGTCTCACTGAATGAAACTATATTAATTGTATTAGTTGCCCTCAATTGGCGCATGCCCTTCACTTCCGGTTTCAAACAATACTTCCGGTTTCAGCCCCCGGTCAGGTTGATTGATTAAATTGATTGTTTGGCCGCGACTGTATCACGCATTGCTAGAGTCGTTTGAGGTTATGCGAGCAGGATTTGGAATAGTAATAACAATAATGATTGATTTTTGTTCCTCCTCTTTGGCTACGCGTATATTGCATTTGTATTTTCCTTAGCTGAGGAGAATGAAGAGTTTTTTTTACCAACATAATATCGGCCTACGGAACATAAACTGTAAATTAACATAGTAAAACTTTAAACACAACAGAAGAAAAAGAAAACATATAGCACATAATAAATACTTTAAAAAAAAATACTGAGCCTAGAGAAAACCAAGTGTAGGAACCGATATCTCACTTAATACTTCATAAACAATAATTATTCAAGCATCATTTTAAAGCTTATATTCCCCGATATTGACGAAAAATAGACAAACTCCTTAAAATTCATGTTTTTGTTCCAAAAATTGATTTGAAGAACTTTTACATCATACTTCATATGGGTTCCTAATAAAAGGCGCCATCTATTAACAATCTGTTAACTAACGTGACAGCTGTTAGTTTGATTGTTTACATTCCATACGCGAGTGTTAAAAACTGTTATCTATATATATAAAAGCGAAATACCACTGACTCACTCATCACGATTTCTCAAAAACTACCGAACGGATTGAAATGAAATTTGGTATGTAGCTTCCTCTAGGGCCATAGGTGCTCACTAAGAAAGGGTTAGAACAAATTCAAAATTTTAGGGGGGGGGGGGGCTTGGGGGGATCAAAGTTATTGAAAAACGATTTCTTCAAAACTAACGAACGGATTGGAATTAAATTTGGTATGTAGCTTCCTCAAGGGCCATAGGTGCTTACTAAGAAAGGGTTTTAAAAGTTTCGAAATTTTAGGAGGGGTTTGGGGGGATCAAATTTACTAAAATCATAATTTCAGATATTTTATTATTATGACAATAGTGCTTTTATTATTTAAGATCTATATACATATAAAAGCCAAATACCACTCACTGACTGAACACTTAAAAAGAATACAATTGCTTTAAACAGACTGAAAATACCAACCACCACGGGCAACGCCGTACGGGTCAGCTAGTTATTTTATAAACCAATGTAAATAAATAAACATAATCATCTGAACTAAATCATATAATTATCTAACTTGCGATATATTCGCACGCTTCTTCTAGTAATTAACTAATTCTAAATTAGCTAATTTGGTTGTTATGGTAATGAATGTAAATGCATTCAAGACCTATTGTGTTGGTTCAGTATAGGCCTAACCTAAAATTGTGTTGTTAAGCTTTTTAATCTGAATCAGCTGTCTTAATTGTTAATTTCGCTGTTGTGTGAACCCACGGATTTTCTCAATGTTTACTTTTTTTAAATCAAAATGTTTCGAAATCCCCTCTTGATGAGCTTCTATGACGCCCCTAATACATTCAAATTGTCGTATTATTTATCATCAGTAAAGTTTACTCCAGGTGAATTCTATGTCAGCCAGACAGCACCGCGGAGAAGCAAACGTAAACTGATTACAGTATAATATGATATTTTCACTGATGTAACGATTGACTACGACAGAGCCACTTGGATTATTGTGGTGCGGGTGCGGCATTCTAGATCCTGACGCATGCGCAGTAAGGCCGGGTTTTTGTGTGAATGACAGGATTTTATATATAGTAGAGCGATATAAACCTAACGTAAAACCACTGTGGCTTGTTAAGAAAATTAACATATTCCAAATTTGCCAATTAGGTTGCAAAGGCAATAAAAATATAAAAGCTTTCAAGAAATGTGTGTTGGTTCAGTATAGGCCTAACCTAAAATTGTGTTTAGCTTTTGATCCAAATCAGCTGTTTTATTGTAATATGTAACACAAGATGATAGAATTATAATACAGTAAGCCTTATTCGTTGATTTCTGTTTGCTTTTATTTGGTCACCTAACATCTACATTTTGCTAAATCCTTACTTAGCGAGTGTCGTAATGAACCCATAAGAATATACAGTAGTTTCAAATTTTCATATTTAGTTTTTTTTACTCTAGGTTGGTTCCATGCCGCTTGTACCGGGGAGTCCCGTAATTAAAATACCTAATTTCGTGAAATGGTTCTATGGGTCAAAATAAAGAGAAAGTCGAAAATATTTTTTTCCAAAAAAGCTTCGTTTTCCTGATATCCGCCATTGTTTCCAACAAAATTATTGCATATGTAGAGTATTTTAATATTATTTAAAAAAATGATGTATTTTAATAAAATTAAGCGATTAAAACCAATCATGCGTTTAAAAATGGCGGCTGTTTGAAAATTTCAAACCTACATTTACTCAATAACAGTACATTTTAACAAACAATGTCAAGACACCGTTTTTGTAGCCCTTTTAATTCTCTATCGGATGGTGTAGCTGTCGAAACAATCGGATGAAGGATAACAGTTAAGTTATGTGTAATACTTGGTTTGTTCAACTCGGCATCCTATACCAACACAGTCTACACGATAATATTGTGGGCACGTATGCTGTTATCGTTAACTTAATATTATTATCCTTAACAGCCGCTATTTTTAAACGCATAATCGGATATAATTGTTTATTTTTCTTAAAATAGATCATTGTTTGGTTAAACTCCCTGCCAAGTTTGCATTCAATCGGTCAAACCGTTCTCTCGATATAGGCCTAAATTGTCTGGAAAACGAATAGTTTTTGACATTTTTTTTTAGATTTTGCATTTATTTTGGACCCATAGAACCATTCGCCAAAATTTGGCATTTTACTTACGGGACAGCCTGTGTAAAGATAATAATTCCAGTTATATTATAGACTTGATAATTCGATTTAGACATTTTATGATATTTACCTACTCAGCCTACGTTATGATAGGTCCTAACCTGTATTAAATGCAAATTATATAATTTATTGCGTGCGAAGCACGCAGATGCCACTCCTACTGTTAAAATGAGTGCACAAAAATAACAAATCGCATTTTTTGGTTAGTAGTTTATACTTTTGTGCGCGTTTTACAGCGTTTCGAAATCAGGCCTAATAAAAAAAAATTCGAAGAGTATTAGGTTCACAAAGTAATGTAGTTTATAATTAATTATAATTTTCACGATAAATTGAACCCAACTGTGCGCCTCTAATAATTGCAATAATTAAATCCTTTGTATTACGAACCAGTGCGAGAGCTGTTAATTCGTTATTTATTAAAAATATATAAAACGCAGTTAAAAAAAAACACGGCAAAAAATCAGCGACAATTTTTAAACAGTTGCCAACAACAAAAGTTAATCAATGCTTTAAATTAATGTCTGTTATTAACCTCAAAGTTTATAATTAAGTCTTCGAGAAAGGAGTAGGAGGCGTTTTTAATTTATTTATTAATTGAAACCATCTGCATACCAATGTGTAATTATAGGAGAGTACTTGTAGCTGGACAAATATATTGGGGGGGGGGGGGGGGGGGGGCGAACATTGCTGGGGAATAATTAGGATAAGAATGTATTAGGTTTGAATTACTGTCGGTGTTTAGTCGGATTAAATTCGTCGAAATAATTTGACCGCTAATGTGTTGATACTGCTGAAGCGCGCGGTGCGAGTAAACGACTGGAAAATATACCCAACACCTGTAAAAGAGTTTTAGGACATCAAAAAGCTTTCATTTTATTTCCTTAGTATTCCATTGCTCGTGACGTGCTCCGCACGTCAATGCGTTAACCATTCCAGTTGTGCTACAACGAACTACACTCGACCAAAGGGGTTCTACTTAAATGCTGTAGTAAAACGTTGCAAACTAATCGAAAGTCGCGAAGAGATAACTAGTCATACACTGTCAGCTAATACGAGTCAACCACTGTTTGCTCTACTTCCGCCCTCTTACCATAAAGTCTTTGTTGCTGCACACATTAATATTTTATTTCCCTTTATATTTTTACATTTGTTAAAATAATAACTGTACATACCTTATGTACCTGTACACTAATGTTAAAAAGATATAAAATCTGTTTGTTTGTATGTAGGGCGTAATCTATGGAACTACTGAACCGATTGAAAAAATAGTTTTACTAATAAAAAGCTGCACTATCCCTGAGTAGCACTATAATTAATTTTGATCAAAACATTTTTTATTTCAATATTTGTAAATTTAGTCGGGACAATTTCTTAGGTTAGGCCTACACCAAAACATTACCATAGCCACCAATTTAATAAAATAACAGATAACACAGCGGATTTGTGGATTTGTTACATAATTTTAATACTTTTTACAGTTTTAGTGAAAATTGGACTTGCAATTTGCATTTCTAGATTTTTTAAATGCTCCATTAAAAGTAGGAGCGAAACAAATAATTTCCATTTAAAAGATGCTGGAAGTGATACGGTCTATGAAGCCACACAATGCAAAATACGCATTTTTACAAAAAAAAATTATTTTAACGGGTGTAGACAGTAAGTTGTTCATCGATAACTAACTCTCGTCCGGCCATTAAAATATTAAAATAGTATCCTTTATATCTACACTAATATTATAAAGAGGTAAAATTTGTTTGTTTGTTTGTATGTAGGGGGGGTATTCTCTGGAACTAATGAATCGATTGAAAAAATAGTTTTACTAATAAAAAGCTACATTAGCTCTGAGTAACATAGTCTATAATTCATTATGATCAATTTAGTCGGAAAAATTCTTAGGATAGACCTAGACTGATGAACCAACACATGTAGTTACATTAATTACCATATCAACCAATTGAATAAAATAACAGGTAAAACAGCTGTTTTCTCTAATATTTCCATTAACAGCTGATTTCAAACTTTGAAGCAATTATTTGTATTTCTAACTTTTAGGTTAGGTTTTTATTAAAGTGAAGACCTGAGCCTTGCTGGTTCCTTTAACCTTAAATTTTAACTGTTGTTATAAAATATATATGAACTAATTTGATTTGAACATTTAAAATTATTTTTACGATCTTAGCTTTGTATTTATAATTAATTCTTCACCTTTATTATAAATAAAAGATAACATGATTATGTGTATAGAAGGTTCCAACGGGGTTTTCGTGCGGAGCATTTAGGGATTTCCCCTAGTAAGTAGGCCTAATAATTAAGATCTTCAAATATTGCGTTTAAGGCTCTACAGGTGTGAACAATATTTCCAAGTTGACCGCAGCGCTACCTGTACACTACTAGCATTACGTTCGTGTGCGTTTCATTCTTCCGCTAGCTTCATGAAGGCGGAATATAGACTGTTACCATTGAAGAAACAACACTTGTTTCTTCAATGCTGTTACAGACGTAACTCTGGCTGTAAATGTACTGAACTGCGCATGCGTGACAATGTATGTGAGTATGTGTTGTTAAACACTTTCACTCATACAATAAAAACTAACGGATAGTAGTCATGACTAGAGTTGATCCGTAACATCGGCTCTTATGGGACTATGTTTTTTACACCGACATGCGACAAAAGACGGGGACATGGGGTTTTGATGACGTAATATGCACCGACTTCCGAATTGTCTGTTTTTTTTTCAAGATAACCGCGCCATCTTGTTGTTGATGACTTCGTGATTAGACTCAACACGGTGCAAAAAACAAACAAGTCAGAAGTCAGTGCATGTTACGTCATCAAAAACACCATATCGTCATCTGTCGCCACTCGGTGTAAAAATCTTAGTCCCATAAGAGTCTACGTTACGGCCCAACTCTAGCCATGAATACTACGGATATAGTATGTTTTTTAGTAGTCCTCCGCGAGCAACAAGTTGATGTGATAACCACCAGAGTGCAGGCTAAACACCCGAGTAAGAACACAAATTTGGCGCGTACATGCTTCCACTATAAAGCAAAATTTTTCGTCACAAATTATCAAAATTTATTGAAATTAGTTTTATTTTAAAGTTAATTAAACTTCGAATGTGCTGATCTTTGTACATTTTTAATTTTTGCGTTATTGAATAAGAAAAAAAATCGCAAACTTTGATTTTGAGTTTAGTCAAAGAACGAATTTAATTAAAAACAAATTTAAAAGAAACTAAATTATATCCACATTCGGACTGTCCTAACCTTTAAAATGACGTATTGAGAATAATTTTTTGATCATTATTACTTGTTGTTATCTTGTTACGCATTTAACATTGCTCTTACGAGAGTTGAAATTCAAGATGGCGGCCGAGCCGTATGGATTAATATTACACGTCTATTAAAAGCAATTATAAATATGCTATGGAATATAGCAATACCAACATTAACAAGTTAATTTTCCAAGACATTTTTCCGTCCGACTTGAAATGACAAAGCCAATTCGGACGGCTTTGAAGAAAACGGAATAAAAAAAAAAAACAAATTGCGAAAGAAAAATATTGTTTGACGCTCCCCCAAGTGTGACTCTACAAAGTAGGTTATAATCCAAGTCAGCCAACTTAAAATACAATAATCCTGAGGACGGAGCAACACCGTGAAATCGAATCAGCAGTCTCATCGCTTTGTCAATGGTGCCAACCCTCCGGCGAAGAAAAATCATTGGAGTATTTAATTTTAATTTACCTTTTAACTTTACGAATGTATCATTTTAGAAGATTCAATGTTAGGGGTTCCTTTGTTCGTTCAACCGGAGTACGGAGGGAAGAGGAGATTATAATAATCGACGTAGGACTGTAGGAAATGAAATGTTTAAACTGAAAGAACGAGCGACTAAAATACTAATTTTATAAACAGATACATTCTGGTTGCATGTTTGTTGTTGTTTAAAGTTATACCATTTTTATACCCGGCTCTGTTTCAAGATGGCTACCGATACTAAATTTGTTACTACGAATAAACTGTTTTTATGATGCGTGCGGGTGGGAGATTACGTCTTTCGAACTAAGGTTACCCAAAGTTGGTTTAAACTAATTCGTTTTGTAGCGAATTTCCAGAAAAAAGATGAACTATTGCAGTGACCCTTATGGTGAGACCTAATAAAGGGAGTAGTAGATGAGCACCGATATGGCCCTCAGAACGCGCTTTCGGGTGTCATTAAAAACTTTATACACAGTAAAACTCCAATTATCCGAATCGCTTTCAGAATTTCAGAAAACAAAAATAAGACGGGAACGTACTGCGATTTGCAAAATAATGATTCTGTCTACGCGCGCTATTGCACGCAGGCCTAAAATTGGCGTGCGAAGCACGCAACGCTTTGTGTATTGAAAATGATCTTCCCATTACGGTGGTTGGCGTGCGAAGCACGCAATGCACTGTGTATTGAAAATAATAAGCGTGCACTGCACTGTGCGTCGGCCGCTTCTCATAGTGTTCAGTGTCAAGCTCACATGTGCGTCTTTAGGGTACAGATACACAGGCAGCGACGTGAAAAAATGCTTTCAAACGCCAGAAAATCTATTTTCATTAAGTAAAACTAAGCTTACGTGTACTTGATAGAGCAGCAGATACTTCAGGCCACATCTTGTCTACAACTCCAATGTTCCTGTGATGTATGTGTTTTGATTCCCAAATCGGTTGTCTAGAAACACCTCATTAATTAAGAACTCACCATCCATCTCGGCTAGTGAGCACACACTGCTATCGCTTCTAGTCGCTTGAAAAATCAAACTGATTTGTTTCAGAGCTTGTCGCGTCGCGCCCTGTGTGTTTTATGCCATGTGTTAATACGTGTTTGATAGTATCGCGTCGTGCCGCGTTTCATCGCATCGCTCCCTGTTTATTTTTACCCTTAGCAGTGAACGTGTAAACGCGATGATAGTACTCAAACGGTAAAGTTATAAAACGTGTATACGCGACCGTAGTATGTGCGGATAGTTTACTCCAGTCGCCTAAACGCCAAACCAATCCCGAAAAGGTTAAAATAGACCCTTTTTTCACGGGAAATCCAATTATCCGAATTTTTGATTATCCGGTCAAAATTGATTCGGATAACTGGAGTTATACTGTAGGCCTATATAGCTTATGTATAGCCAACATATAAAATATATGTACGTGCGTTTGCAGTCTAACAGCCGTATTTTACGTCCGCTTCGGTGCACACGATGTTTTTATATGTCGCTCGGACGAGTTCGTTAGTCAAAAAATCCACAATCGGAAGCTCGTTTTTTGAAAGGAATTAAATTTGTATTTAGATTTTCCGTACTAAAATGAAACTCTTTTAGGGTATTGTCTAAACAAACTAACATAAGAGATTATTCTGTTCTGCACATTTTGTTCTTTTACACGTCCTTACAGCCCGTCAGGTTCCTTTAAAACAAATCAAAACGTAAAATAACAAAATTACCCGGTATTTTCTACATCGCGAATCGAGTTTGTTTTCTCTGCGAGCTAAGCGAAATTCGAGGCGCGTGGGGACGGTGTTGGAGGCAGAAGTGCAAACAAATTCTGCCGATATATTTCGTACACCGTGCAGCTATTCAACGCCTTCGTGAGGAGACCAATTTCCCAAATAGTTGGTTGAAAACCTAAAACGTATTAACTTAATTTAGGAAATTCGCCCAACAGTGGTTCAGTTGCGTGGTCGAATTATTTATACTAGGGTCTCTGCCCCTGGACACTTCGGTCTTCGGCCTCAGATGGCTGCTTCGCTTCGCTCGCAGTTGAAAAATTCACTAAAGAATCTCGTTAATCTTTGGCTCGTTTGTACATAGGTTTGTAAAATTATGAAACCAAGCTTAAATATAATTAACAGTAATTACAAGATTAATTATAACCTCAAATACATGTTTTAGAAACGTGAAAGGCTTTCATTACGATTTTGGTCCTAATTCTACTATCTTCTGTCAACTAAAGTTTTAAACCAGGCCAAAATATAGTAAAAATTATTGCAGGATTAACATAAGCTCAATACTATGTTTCAGAAATGAGCCAGGCCTATATTACAAAATTGACTATTCGAATTTATCCATCTTTGCCAAGTTTACCTTTTTTTTGACAAAATAAATTATTAAATCAGACCCAATTTATTCTAATTCCAACGTGCTAAAACAGTATAAATTAGCTTGTTTTTTAACAGTAATTAAAAACTATCCAATGAACAGCTGATAAAACAGTATAAATTGGCTTGTTTATAAACAGCTGTTTTAATCGCTTTATTTACTATTTCGTTGTTATTATGTAACCAACATGGAAACCCATAAGACCCTATGTTAAAAATTTTCAACTTTTAAATTATATTTTCTCAAAAAATTGCGTTTTTACACGAAATACAACGATATTGGTGTACTTAAATATCAAAACTACACATAAATACAAAATTTCTTTGAATTCGTTAGAGCCGTTTTCGAGATGAGCGACAGATACAAAGATACAAGAATTGCTCATTTAAAGTAATAGGATTGTAATCAGCCTTCAATCTGAAAGGACCTTTCTCGCAATAAATTACATAACATTTTAGTCTAAACCGAATCAATGTCAAAGCAAACTATCCATATTACTCAATCTAGGTTGATACAGCTGTAACTAAAATGACAGCTGTTATTCTAGAATCTGACTATGCTATTATTTTATTGAACTGATGGACACCGTCAGCTGAACATTTTTATTTGTCTACTAAGTTAAAAATAACAGGTGTAATTAAAAATGCAGCTAGTTTTATAGTATCAGACTATGTTATTTAAGTTCTTTAGGCGCACCGAACACTTTTTGGATGAGGTAAAATATACGAACTTCTCGATACGCGTCTTAAAGTAAGATTTTGATTTCGTCGACGATTTCTTCTTCTTCATTGATGTAACAGCTGATCGTAAAAGAAGAAGAAAACGACGGAATAAAGTAGGCAGTGGTAAATTCAAAGGCTTAAACTCAATAGCTGTGTGGGTTTAGTCACGTCACGCTACCGATGATATGGACATTGCACTTCGTAGTTTTTTAAGTTGTGATGAATTAGTGTGCTTGATGTACTTCTAAAATGGACATAGTGCTTTTTCATTTTATTTTAAATGTCTACATTTGCTAACTTAAATGCATTAAAGAAATGTGTGTTGGTTCAGTGTAGGCCTAACCTAAAATTATGTTGAAAAACTAAAAAATAAAAAATGACAAACATGATCGTCTGTTTTTTAGGTTTCAATTTTAAATGGGACAAGATAAAAATATTGATCAAATTTTGAATTAAACCAATATAACCAACGATTTATGTTCATGACAGTTTTCACTTGTGTCGGCAGTCCCATGAGTGCTTTGTCTGTATCCTAATATGTTTTTATTTTATCAAACTGATGGACACAGTAACCTGTAAATATTTATTCGTTCAAATAGTAACTACAACTAAGTGTGTGCATAGCCTCCAAAGAGATTTTTAACACTAAAATTAAATTCCCCAAAAGCTAAGAAAATCTAAATTATCCACTACAGTAGTCAAATTGTTCGTATAGGTCCAGTAGTTTCTGATCTACTCCCGAACATCCGCAAACAAAAAATATAAATAAAGATCCCCTTTGTTTAATATTAGTACAGGTACTAAGTTAAGTTTTCGCAAATGCAATACTAATAGATGTAATTATAGTCAACCGTGCCAACTTAACAGATAAAAACATCCCTCCATAACACGAACAAAACCCTACCTTTATCTCTCAAAGCAACAAAACTCACATTTTTCCTGTTCAATAAAATTTAATAAGTTCCCTCCGGTATCTGTCTTTACAACGGAAAATAAACGGCGAAGATTCCCCGTCTCCCTCCCCCCCCCTTAAAAATAACTTTTCGCTCTTATTTTTTGATTGTACGTCCCATTTTGTTTCATATTTTTTTAAATTGGAAGCGCGGTAGGTCTACTGTTTTCTTCATGCAATTTACCCAACCCCTCCACCTTACACCCCAAACATCCATTTGCCTTTTAACCCCCTTCCCTCGGATGATATTCAAATTGCTTTGTCTGAATCTTCGTTTCGACACATGGCTAAGAACCGAAACACACGTAATATAAATCTCGTTATGCTTAACCCCCCCCCCTCCCGCACAAACCCACCCCTACATCGTCACCCTTATATTTAAATGACACACACGATTGCATATTTAATGTTAATGTATTTGAGGAAGATTTTATTAAGTTTCATTTTATAATCCAATCGAATTTCTGCTTTTACGTTTCCAATAAAGCAGGGCGACAGCTTGTATTTCGTTTGGTATATTTCGCTTTTAAATACGGCAGTCTTTATTGTATCACCAACAATGCAAAAGTACGGGAATATCCCAAGTCATCAGGTAAAAATCAAATCAGCTTTTCCATCACTTGCAAATTTTAATTTCATTAAATTACAAGTGAAAAAATATGGACTAAGATCGGGATTTGAACCCGGGACCTCCACCACTTCGTGGTAACGCTCTACCGACTGAGCCAGACTGATCACTCTAGGTATTGGTCGATATTATATCACTTGTACGGTTCCCACAAGGTACGGTTATCTCACAAGGTCCCGGGTTCAAATCCCGGTCTTGGTCGATGTTTTTTCACTTGTAATTTAATTAAATTAACCCTTGCTGGGGAAGTGTGTAAGCGGAAAATTTTTAATAGTAATTGTAAATAATTGTGTTTTGTGTATGTGTTTATTTTGTTTCTCTATTCTCGTGTATACATTAATGGTGGAATATGTTCTCGGAACTTCTCTTATCACATCTCTTATCTCTTGTTACAGAATCTCTCGCCCAGGAACTGGAGTTGGAAAGGAAATCCCGCCAACAGCAGCAGCAGGCCGACCGAGACGTTAAGTCCCCTTTACAAGGTAAACATAACCTCAAATTTTACCTTTAATTATTAGCTGGAACAAAATAAAAAGTGCAAGCTGTTTAAAAAATGTGGAGGTAAATTTTTGTGATCTTATGTTTAAATTTCTTATAGTTAAATATTTATATACTTCTCAATCAAAATATTAGTTCCAAAAGATCACGTTTAACATGTTAAAAAAAAAATTAATATGTAGTTTGTAGATAAACCGTCTTTTAAAAAAAACTAAATTATAAAAGTAAAACTTATTTTACAAAGTAATAGTCTTTTTTTCAAAGAAAAATACAGATAAACAAAATTTTACTAATTTATTTCTCTTTCATTAACAATAATTATAAAATCTGCAATGCCGCTGTTATTCCCACGATAAGGTCAACACGTGTGTTGTAAGAAAACCATAGTAGACACGTTAATTACTGGAAAGCCAGTTTTCTATAGATAATTTATGTTATGAAAGTTATTTTTAAATGAAATAAATCGTGCTAGGTTTTATATAAAAAAGGTAAAATTTAGTTACTTAAAACGCGCATTAAAAGATTTAATAAAACTGGAAAACGTTTTAATAAATATTAGACAATTTTAATAACTTTCATTGTATTAATTTTCAATAAATGTATACTTGTTGTAAGAATTTCGTAATAGGCATATATACTAAAAAATATTGTTCATTGCCAACATTTCTTTACGCCAATAATAATTTATTTTTAATGGTTTAACTAACGCATAAAATGCAACCAAAGGACGGCACAATCTCTGCTAAGCTTTTTTTAACACTACAGTAAAAATTTGAGTTGAATTGCAATAAGCAAACTAACGTAATTTTTACTAACGTCTTGATTACCACCACTGCTCAGTTATAATTTGTTTGTATAAGACCCTTAGACGGCCACAGATAAGCGTAGATAACACAAAACACGCCAATAAAAGTTGTATTCCAAAAATAAATTATGTATGTTGTTTTGAAGGAAAAAACATCTAAAACCTCATTTCGGTTTCAGATGCCCGAGCCGGTTACTACAAGAACTCGGTACTGTTTAGCAGCGCAACCTAGACTCAGCTGTAAGAACTAACAGTTGGATCCACAAGATCTCATAATCTCGACTACTTTGCAAAAGTGTGGCCATAATGGAACTATAAACTTCAAATACAGTACTGCCAAACATGTGTTGTTCGAGTGGGGGAGTTGGGAACTATTTGTTAAAAATTTCGTTTTTGTTGTCTTCTTGAAAAATTCCGAAAATAGTTGAACGCTCGTCTTTTCTATTTTTTTTTTTAAATCATCGTTCAATAGAAATCTTATGAAACTAACTAAACCTTTTTAAGATGTTTGCTAAGTAAAAATGCCATTAGTTTGGAGTTTTCATTACCCGGATTCGCTTAATAAGGACTTTGCTTCATCCGAACTTCTCTTAATTCGGACTTCGCTTGATCCGGACTTCGCTTTATCCGGACTTTGCTTAAGTGCACAACGTGATAAATCCACAATACAATTATTTCAGTCATTAACGTAAAATGTGAAAACTATTAAACTTAGGCGCTTTGTTTCTTTAATAAATTAGAAATCCTTTTGACATTAAAAACATTTTCCGAAAACTTTGAACGGAAATTCTCTCCTAAATATTTGTCGTTTGTATTATGTTCTTAAATAACTAAAATAACAATAAATATTTGTCGCCATACGTATGTTAAAATGTTACTTTTTCAATGTTTTATAAGTTTTTATTTATCCAAACCTTCATTAATTCAAAGTACGGATAAACGAGGGCTTGCAGTATTTAATTCTGTCTCATTACGAAAATTGAAAAGACCGTTCAACTATTTCCAAAAAAAGAACTTCCTCAGTGAACACTCCTACCATGTGTCTTACATACCTTTAAATCTTTCTAAAAGAAGTGCTACCAACTGTCCTCATTTCCAACCAAAGCCATCGTGTTTCATTTTAACAGAAAGGAAGGAACCAGAATAACCGTAGAAAGATCATGCAAAGAATGGTACTTAAAAGTGAACGACTGAAGTGATGTTTGAGTCATTACCAAGAGTGATTATGTCACTTGAGTGATAAAATAAAGACGTTCTAAGAGCGACGAAAACAGATTGTATTGAGGTTTTTGTTTGAGTTCGGTAAACAAATTGTTATGAAACAAAATATTGGGAGTTTGATTTAGTTTCGTAGATAATATATTATGTTGAATATCTTTAAAATCCACAAATTGGTTTATTTACAAAACATAAACAAGGATTGGATGACAGCAGACAGGTAACTTATACCTACTTATTAAATGGTTTATTTAGGTTACGCGTTGAAATAACTGCGTACAATCGCAATATTTAAATTCACGCACTGGTGATGTGTGACCAGCGAGTAGTTCTGTCAATCGCTACTAGAGTTCGTACTTGTTCTCACAATACCGTTACAAAAATTAAATCTATTTATTTTATCAGGAAAATTAAAATAACATTTAACCCAACACGTAAATGTTTTGTTGTTTCATTATTTAATAAAAACTTATATAAAAAAAACAACAAATATATAACCTTAAAATGCGATTGTTTTTATATACATATACATTTGTCCAGATCTTTAATGTTTGACACTTTTTTTGATAAATATTTATCTATTTTATGAGTACAAATAACATGTGCAGTAATAGGTCAGTAGGGGATACTGATGGGTTTTTAAACTTAAGGATCTGATTGACTTAGGTTCGAATCTAGCTATGGGCATTAATTTTTTTCTATTATAGTATTCCACTTTTTTATTGGCACAATGGGCACAATGTAAGCACCTTAAGGAAAACTAAACAAAACGCTCTTATTTTATAAAAAATGTACGCCATTTACATTGAAAAATCAAAAATAGTTTTTTTTTCAAACACAATGAGTCGGACTGTGGTAAGTTCGAATCTAGCTATGGACGTTATTTTTTTCTGAATATTATTCCACTTTTTTATTAATAGTATGACCATAATGGGAGAACGTAAAGCAAAAAAGTTAATTAATATGATATTATTACAAAAAACACTAACGAAATTGACATAGTACAGTATTTCGAATTATTAGGTGAAAAATAAAAATAATGTGATTTTGTTCAGTTACATAGTAAATGAATATAATCTAATTATGAACGGACGCGAATGCTAAATTAATCTCCCAAAATATTGTTTCAAATTTACTATAGTAATTAACAAAATATGTAAAAACGTAATTATATAAATTCTGTCAAACACTCCTCAATGCAATCTATTGTTATACGAGGGTAGTTACCCCCGTTGTATATTATTTTATTAAGTAATTTATTCGATGTAAAATTGTGCATGTATCAGAACTTTACATGAGACTTTAGTAAAAATTTATCTTAAAATAAGTTGATACTGTTACGAACCACTTTTCATCCCTTTCAATTTATTATTAAAATACAAAAAAAGTAAAATAAAAAGTCATACATGTAAGGCTGTCATAGAGAATAAAATAGCAAGAATTATATACACAATTCACAGGGATGCGCAAATTGTCAAATAGGGCATAACTTATTTATCGTGTATTTGTGTGTTATCATTTAGTCGATTAATATTATTTTATTTCTAAGGTTATTGTAAATAGTTAGACAAAGGTTATTGTAAGTGAAGGTGTGCTGTTTGATTTGTACGATTTCTAAATTAAAATTGAACTTTTTGCCTGTTAAATAGAATTTTCAAAACGGCGATCGATTTCAATGTTTTTAGCGGACAACGAGATTGGGGAAAATATATTGAAAAAGTGAACAATTTATTACGAAAGTGATACTACAAATTATTTTTAAATTTAATTTGATCTCTTGCCGTCGCAAATTCCAACACTATTATTTTTGGAGTGTATTAATAAACAAGATAAGTACGAAAATCTACGATAGTTAAACTATAACGTGAAAATTATATAGACTCATACTGAAGATGGCGACATTGTCGTAGAAACGCGTTTGATTTTAGTAAACTTATTAGTTGTGAGATTCTGTGTTCAAGTTTTATTCTATCAGGTATATATCACATGAGCCAATTAAATTTGTATTTAGTCCTAGTAAAATGTGTGTGGACTTTGAAAAGTATTCTGGTTATGAACAGTTTTCCGTTCCAGAGAAAATCGTACAATAGTTTTAAGATAGAAACCCTAAAATAAAAAAATAAAAAATAGAGTATTTAACATTTAAAAAGAGGAGTATTCAGGACTTTGGGTCGTTTTTTTTATATTTGTTTCGTCCAATTTTGTCTAAATTAATAAATTTCTACGTAGTTTAAATAAAATTCGATATTATCAAACGTTTCAAAATCCCTTACACGAAATATAATATTTTTCACTTTATAAAAACCGTTCACCACGACAAATTCAATCAATACAAAATATCTTTCCCAATATCGTTGTCTACTAATGTGTACAGTAATAAAAATTTCTCAAAGTACATCTAAGAGTTTTCTATATAAAGTAAAAAAAAAAAAAACTAAAAGTTCAAAATACAGCAACCGTGTTTGTATAATGTGCCAGTCTCTTTGTAAATATCACCACACCTCTTTCACAATGTTTATTTAGAAATGTTTCAGGCTAGATTTAGATCTTGTAGAGATTCAAATAATAAAGAAAAAGTTGATGTTTTTCGCTCGAAAAGAAATATCAACGTTTTTTCACTGTGTATTTATTCTAAGGCTGTTTTTCCATCTATCGACTGCGCATGAGCAAAGGAGTTGTTAACCTAAACAAACCCGTTGTGACACGTTTCATTTTTGGTATTGTATATTATGTATTATTAATGTAAGTTAAGTATATGGAATCGAAGACGATGCAAATGTTAGAGTGTAAAGAAATATTTAGTTAGACAAATTTGAACGATGTTTCTGAGATTGTAATTTTTAAACTTGGATAATTTCAAAGCGTATGCGATTGTAAATGTAGTAGATATATTTAATATTATTTAACGAAGAAATTTTATTTCCTTGTACGCAATTTTAAGATTGAGACTTTGTAATAAATCTTATGGCTGATACGAATGTGATTGTTAAATTCAAAAGTACAGAACAATTCAAGTTTATATTAATTCTAAATATTGTTTTAGATGTATGGATTACAAAATTAAGTACCGTAACAAATAGTAAATTCCTAAAGCAAACATAGCAGTCAGTTTCTGCAAACGAGAGATTCTATTTGTGGTGATTGTTTCGCAGAACTACTTAAAAGTAGGAAAAATGACCGATAATGTAAAAAGCACCTATTTAACAAAACACTAGCTGCCAAAGTACACTGATCGTTTGGTTGCCTTTAAACGCGAAATTGTGAAATATAGATAAACTTCTTTCTACAACACTACAGAACGAAGTGGTCTCTGGGACAAACATCTGTGCTCACTGCCCACTCTGCTGTATTATTCAAGAGTAGAAATATTTAAACGAGGAACACTGAACTCATGATAGTCAAGAAATTTTCTCTTTTCTCTTAACCATCATTACTTTGCTTCAATCTGACTCGTTTCTCTTCTCAAACCACCAAAAGCTTCTCTTGCTACTCCTACTATCTCCCAGTTATGACATGAATATTTTTTAATTTTTCTATTGTGTCCCACTTTAGTGCTCCATACAACAGTTTGAACAACAGAGTACTTTTACCACTTTGTCATAAAAAAACTAAGCGAAACTTCTACCGTTATGATTAAACATATGTTTTAGCCATTGCTTATCCATACAGATTATTTGTCTTAAATTAAAACGGTTGAAAGAAGGCGGTAACAAAAAAGAGTACTAAACAACTATCTTTATCTGTGTACGACACTTGTACTACACATACATATCCAACCATATTTTCTCACTATTTGAATTGTTTCTTGTTTCTTAAACCACTAAATTTATTCACAACATAAACGAGGAAATGTTTCTTACATTTTTTAAATTACCACTTTACCTGTAATTGTGAAATATTCAATCTATTTGCACCTCTTGATATAAACATGCTTTAATTGTGATTTATTATTTTATATAAAAACATTAAAAAGAATGTACTTAAGGTAACAATTCCTTTGTTAAAATGAGTAAACCAATGAGGCTAGATTGTGAATGATCCCATGAAATATATGTAACAATAAAACTTCCACGTGTATTGAAATAAAATATTTGTGTTTTACTGTGAACCATTAGCCTGACCTAACCTCATTCTGTAGTTAAGAGAATTGTTTCGCTTCCGATGTGTGCTTCATGTACAAATACAAGTTTGACTTGTTACTTTTTATTATATACCATATTCGCCTAATTTAATATGTGTAAACTACTACTTTGTTGTAGAACAAGAAATACAATTTTGAAGAAATAGTTTGTTGCACATTTTCAAAGTGTAAACTTCTTAGAGAATGGGAAATCCTAACAACTTATGTGTTCCATTAAAATATATACTTATCTATAATCAAAAATTATTTCATAACTTTCTTTTATATAGCCACCAAGTTATACAGTTTTGAAATAAAGCTTACATTGGCTACCATTTTGGAAATTTTATCCATTTTGTTTTGAAAATAAATCGTTTTTAGATGTTTTTCTCAAAAACTACGAAATATTGAAAATCTGAAAGTGTAACATTTAAAACATAGACCTTTATCTATAATAAAGCACTATTAATTTGCATAGTTGTCAAGTTATACATTTTTGAAAAATACTTATATTAAGTAACAGTACCCTTATAAATTGCGAAAAACTTCTGTTTTCTATGGCTTATATCTCGGAATCTAAAAGAGATATCTTTTTGGAGAAAACCGTAAATGAAAATATCGACTTTTGCATTTAATTTTGTTAAACAATCATGTCATTTTGTATTATAGGTTTTCTGCCATAGCGATTTTAAAAAAGGCTTGCAACAAGAAAACCAGAACATTATACATTTTTTTTCTAAACGGTTAAAGATGAGAAAAAACCCTTTTCAGTAAATATTCTCTTGTCAATTTTAAAAGACTTTTGAGGTACATATCTATTAAATAGAAATAATTTGTATACCGGTTATTTAAGAAAAAAACATTTTGGAATTCGTAAAAAGCTGAATAACTTGAAACAATATCAGTGTTATTGTAAAACTACAAACACATATTCTCTATGCAGTTTTTTGATTCTCTATATATATTTTGATACCCATAACGTGAGAATAATTTTCTGTCCGAATAAGTTTTTTTTAAAATTATACTTACTTTTCTATATTTTTTCTGTAAAACTACATGAGATATTGAAAATTTGAAAGTGTTCCATTAAAATATAAATTTTTATCTACAATAAAAAAATAATTTCATAATTTTCAAGTTTACAGCCACTGAGTTATACAGATTTAAATTTTTTTTGTATTTTTGCATTGACTAACACATTTACTTACAAGAAAAAAAACTCTCGTGTAATGACAATATTTGAAAAATGATGGTAGGTCTACGTATTAATTCTACTCACCATCCTGCTTTATTTAATGTAAAAAAACTATGTAAATCCAAAGTCAGTTTTTACCCTTACCATTTTTTAAATTTGCGGAAAACTCCTGTTTTCTCTGGCTTATATCTCGGATTCTATAAGAGATATCTTTTTTGAGAAAAATGTTAATGAAATATGGACTTTTCTTTAAATGTGTGAAACAAGCGTGTCATTTTGTTATATAGTTTTTCTGTTAAAGAGTTTTAAAAAAAGGCTTGTAACCCGAAAAAATGAAAATGCTTAAAAGACCATTTGTAAACGGTTAAAGATAAGAGAAAACATTTTTCGGTGAATATTTTCTTGTCAATTCTAAGACTTTTGAGGTACATATCTATTAAATTTAAATAATAGCCCAGATATATTTTATAGTTTTTCTGATATAGTGGGTGGAGTCGGACAAAGGGAACCGTTTCAATTCTTGTCACGATCAGGCAATTCTCGTCAGGACAACTCGTGTTATCTTGGCTAGAGTAAAGCTACGTACACGCACAGAACGCAATGCATTTCACTTTTCGTCTGATACAGTCAAACTTTATCCTACCTCGTCTAAGTCAGTTGCACTTAAAAACCAAAAGTACAAAATTGAAAAATGTCTCCACTGAGCAGTAGGCAGCATAAGTCAGTTATACGGAACATCGTATATGTTGACAGAGGCAAGTTTGAAATACCACAATCTTGACAAACTGTCAACCGTTTTGAAGCAGCGCGTAACACCAGTTCAACAATTCGTCAAACACTGAAGGCTGTACAATCTTGGCAGTTTTTACTATGACGCTATAATTTTTGCGTGATATCGACCAGCGATGCAAACCAAATGCTATAAGTATAGTTTAGTTTTTAGTTGCTATCAAAATGTTATAAAGTTAATTGATTCCACAAGTTTTCTCTTGATAAACAGTGTTTATATTTATTTTCTGTTGGTCTGTTTACATGAAATAAATTAAACTTTTTACAATTGTATTCCCTATGAGGCAAAATCACGGAAAACTTACGTCTTTAATTTAAATTCTTCGCTATCACTTCCCTACTCGTGTGCTTTAAATTAAGTTTTGTTGAAATCGGGACTACTTGAAATCGGGAACCACAAACAAGGACAACTCTTTACAATTTCTGTTAAACCAACTGATATATTTACATCTCTTCTATATGACAACTGATACAATACAAATACAATAAAACGACGTCTTGTAAAGCAAGCTTATAAATTGGATGGCGGGAAGTAGAACCCTTGTACACATGCGCCAACAGTTTTATCCTGTTTTTACCCAGCATAGTAACTATGCTATACGTAATAAATATATCCAAGCTGGGTAGTTGCGCTATATCGCTAAACTTTATAGCTTATAGCGCGCTTTAAACTATAATCAGTATCCGATGTAACGTATGTTGAATGTTGTATACTTTTGCTTTATAGCGCTTAACAGGGAATCCAGCTTCGTTCGACTGTCCGAAACTTTAAGGGGTTATTTGTTTGCTAAAAACAAACGATGTATAGTTTTTAATAATTGAGTCATAAATAAAGGAGAAAACTCAAATTTTGTGGTCGAATGTAGGGCAATCCGTTTGCTGGAGGTGGTCATATCAATGAAATAGTAGTCAAAAGGCCCCTAAATTAGACCGCTGAATTAGATTTTTCTCTTTTTACTTATGACTCAAATATTAAAATCGATATATCGTGGATTTGTCTTAAAATAGTGCAAACATTTTGTGACTTTATATTTTGTTTATAGTTTTCTAGATATTGACCATCGAAAAATTTCAACTGCCTCCATTTTGAAATGTACTCTATTTAGATCAATATTTATACCCAGTTTCATGATTACATCTTAGACCGTTTCTGAAATATTAAGGTATTTGCAGAAATCACATACAGACGGACAGACAGAAAACAGACCGAGATAGGACACATGATATATTGTATTACATGCTTGTATTTAGCTGACAAATAACCTTGAGTTTCAGACAGTCGAAGTTGTACATCCTGTATAGTATAGCATTCGGTGTGTGGCCGCCGTTCTAGATGCACTCTGCAAAAGTCTTATAAAAGTCTCAGGCGTTTATCGAAGGAGCTGTAACAACTATTTAAATAAAACATAATTATATCAGAACAAGTTGGCGATAATTAACGAAAATGTCGTCGGCCATTCGAGCAAAAATTACAAAAAAAAAGCAGGTTTATAAAACACTAAACAATACAATCAACACTCCCACCCGTAACCACGGCCGAGTTAATTTGAGACACAAAAAGTCGAAACTCTAATCGAAGGCGTCGGATAAACTGTGGGATTAATCAAAATACCGGAGAAGAAGAAGAAAGAGAGACGGAGACTTGATATTAAAATATTCTATGAAATGATTTGATGAATAACAATGGCTGTGGCCCGACAAAACCAGTTTCGATTTAGATGATTGACTGGGCAGGATAAGTTCAAGGCAAACAAAATGCTCGGACTTGTTTGTACTTATTGTTCGAGAAACAATCAATTTTCTGAAATCGTTACACTCGGTTGGATTCATTCAGCGTTGTTGATTCGGTCGATTGTAACCACCTGTGGAATTAAATCAGATGACATTAGTTCGATTGTTGCTCTTGGAACTAGATTGGCTGGAAATATTCTCACGATTTATTACCAGTTTTTATTTATTTTGTATTCAAAGTCTGTTCAAACGTTCTGTGGTGGGAACCCATTTGATACTTAGGCTCTAATTTTAAAAGCCTACATTTTGAATTGATAATTCCAGCAATATCTCCAATATCCCTGTTTTTTAATTTTACATATCAAGACTTACTTATTTATTATTACTTACTTATTAGTATTATTATTGTTTGCGAATTTACTATAAACCCAAAACATTTTGAGTAAATTGGACTTTAAATTTTTGTTAAATTTTATAAATCTCTATCTTTATTGGGGTAATAAGAAAAACAGTATTTTTTCATTTAAAACTGCTCAAACTTACAAGTTTTATCAATTCATTCTCAAAAATTGTTTAAGTATTTTTGCTGAAAAACCTAGACTTATATAGTACTTGAATTTTTATGTGAGAAAATCCGAGCTTCTAGGAAAGTAGGTTAAACGCACTGAAACTCCCCAATAGATTATAGACGTATAAAAAGTGCTACTAGCTAGCAATATCAACAAAACATTTTTCGTTTTTCGGTGGAAATAAATGACCTACTTCTCACCTAAAACGTTACAACAGCTGACGTTTGTACTATAAATATGACAGATACTTTAAATGGGGAACCTTCCTTTCTTTATAATGAAGTTTAAAAATTGATTCCAAAAACATGTTCCAATATGGCGGCCAACTTTGAAATCATTCCTTTCCACTGGAACGTAGTGTTCGTAACGTACTTAAAATTTTTTCAACATATGACATTGAAAATTTGACTGGCCGCCATTTCCGATAGAGTTCAGATAGAGACCACTAATTTGCGTCATTCTTCATTTAGCAAGCCCTTTACAATGAGGTATCACTTGATGGGGGTTTGTATTTAAGATTTTTCAATTACCCTCTCAACCCCCCCACCCATTTTGGAGTAAGGGGTGAAATGATCGGTTACACCAAAATTCATCTCCCTTTATCAAATAATAAATATAGACCGAAACTCATTTATTTATTTCTACTTGTTACAAAGTTAAAGGGGGGGGGGGGATTTTTGGAAATAATGTATACAGGGTGTTTCGCGAGAGGTGAACACAACTTCAGGAGATGATAGGGAACCTAAAAATAAGCAAAATTGTTTGGTTTTTTTTTTTATCCACATATGTACATGATATTTTATTAATAAATTTACATGGATTATCTAGTCACCTAAATCCAGTAGCGGTGACTAGGAAAAAAGAATATAAAACTTATAGAACTAATATTACAGTCCACAGAAATATTTATATTTTACTTTCGTGCGGCATTACTATGATGCCTGCTCTGCGCAAACATTATGTAAAACAAAACACAACTAAAACTATTAAACTAAAAAATTAAGAACTAAACAACATAAATATCTTATAAAATCACTATGTATATCCAAGTCTGCGCCTAGATACCCCCAGAAAATTCTCAAAAGCTAAAGATAATCATATATGAACATAGGCCAGAAAAGCTTCGTTTTCCAGATATCCACCATTTTGGTTTTTTTACAAAACAATTTATATCTAGAGAAATGTATGGCCGATTGAGTTCAAACTTGGCATGAAGTTTAAGCTAACAATGATCTATTTTAATAAAAATAAACGGTACCAGAAACTGGCACATACATTCTCACAAACATATTTAATGAATTCATCATAAATGAAGCCCTTTATAATGAAAAATAAAAGGTATTGTACTTTATTATAACATATTTAAATTAATATCGGGCAATGCATTGCGTGCTTCGTACGCCAACGCTCGTATTGGGAATATTTTCAATACAGAGTGCATTGCTTGCTTCGCACGCCAACCCCTGTATGTAGCCCCAACTATGACTTCATAATTGTATTAAAGTAGGAGAGGGGATAGTACATTTAAGTAGGAGAGTAACTAATAAATATTATTATTATTATTACCTAAAGAGAAACGTATTCGATTGATTTCGAACAAATTTGCACCAAACATGTCAATTAGGCGTGTATAGAGTCACGAAAAAAGGTTTTGAAAAATTTTGAAAAACAACTTCCTTTATGGCCAAAAAACCCCCAAAAATCAGTTATTATTACTATTAGTTAAACGAAAATTTTTTGAAAGATGCGGTTTTTTGCATATGGTAGGGTACATTAAGCGCTACAAATAAGCCAAATTGTATTAAAATTTGCACCAAACACGTCAATTAGGTCTGTATAGATACACGAGAAAATGGTTTTGAAAAATTTAGAAAAACAACCCCCTTTATGGCAAAAACCCCCAAAATAGTTGTTGTTATTATTATTATTAGCTAAACGAGAATTTTTAGAAACATACGGTTTTTTGCATATGGTAGGGTACATTCATGTTTTAGCTTTCTATATAACGACTAAATAGTTAAATGAAAAAATGGTTGCTTTGTCTAGTAGAAATAAAAATTCCTATTTAACAATAAACAAAAACGATTGAACGAACAGGGTATTATATTTGTTGTTTTCACTCAGAAGTAATAGGAAGATATCCTTGAAAATGTTTTTTTTTTTCTTTTCAAATTTATTTCTTTTGTTAGTAATACCATTGACTATATAGTCAATGGTAATACTTAAAAACCTCTTCTTTCAAATCAAAAGAGCCGGTTACAAGAATAAGCAAAACAGTCATGACGTACTACCACGGCCATCTAAATAAGAAGGTTCTGTATATTCTTGCATTGATGACGTCACAGCGACTGCCTTCTCGATATTTCTTATCTGTTGAATGATAACAACTAACCTATCTTCTTCTTCTCCCAGTCCAGTGAGTCGTCGAACTAAGCCGGTGATAGTGTTTGCAGGTTATGTTGTGGATCAAATTGTATAAGTTTGTTGTGTATTCGTGCGTGTGTGATTTGCGTTGGGTAAAAATTTACTTTAACTTGTCAATCGATTTCTAAGGGAATTTGATATAACATGAAAGAACACACCTAACTGACAGTAGAAACAACAAAAATTTGCCCGGCAAATAATATTTGTAGGAGTTATGAAAGAAATAAAACTTGAAATTGTATAGGTTAAGTTTTGACTTTTCCGCGATATTTGACGTAATTATAACAAAATAAATGACTTCACATACACCAAACATGTAAGAATTAAATAAACTAAACAATATGAACCCCAAAAGTATCCACGAAGCAAGAAAATGTGAAAATAATGTAACAAACATAATTATGTAAACAAATGCATCAAACAATAGGAAGTACCGTTTAACTGCGTATTTAAAATGGAAATTGATCAACGTTGCCAAATCGAACAATAGGTTATTGTACTAATTATGGTGTGTATAAATCAAGGTAACTAGATAGTAAAGGTTGCCTCATTTGAGAAATAATATTTCGTCGTATTATCACTTTATATAATTAGAATTAAAAAAAAACTAGAGGACTTACCTAAACTGTTTAGTCACAGTATTTTTCCGATAACAGTATGATTATAATATTTGTATAATTATAATATTTCGTCGTATTATCACTTTATATAATTAGAATAAAAAAAAAACTAGAGGACTTACCTAAACTGTTTAGTCACAGTATTTTTCCGATAACAGTATGATTATAATATTTGTATAATTATAATATTTCGTCGTATTATCACTTTATATAATTAGAATAAAAAAAACTAGAGGACTTACCTAAACTGTTTAGTCACAGTATTTTGCCGATAACAGTATGATTATAATATTTGTATTATTATAATATTTCGTCGTATTATCACTTTATATAATTAGAATAAAAAAAAAAACTAGAGGACTTACCTAAACTGTTTAGTAACAGTATTTTTCCGATAACAGTATGATTATAATATTTGTATAATTATAATATTTCGTCGTATTATCACATTATTTATAATTCGAATGAGTTGCCTAAACTGTTCGTTTCAAAACAACAAGAACAATCCGGCAACACTGGTAGATCGGTGAGAAAAACATGTCGGCACTTTACAATGTAATTCTCCATAAGGAACTTTTTATTTGAAAGTTTTTAATGTTTTTAATGTTGTACGTGTTGAAGATGGTTAAATATTGGTTTCCCGGCATCAGTGAAGTGTATAAATACTATATTCATTAAGAAAAAAGTTCAGGTTTGTGTGTTTATAGTAGTTTTGATTGACAAGTTAAAGTAAACAAATACCTTGCGTTGTACATTTACAAATAATTTGTGTAAAATTACCGTTATTTCAAGTAAGTAGGCCTAGGTTAGTTTGTAAGGTGACAGTATTAGTTATATTGTTTTACATATTATGAGCAAAATAGTTTTGGGTTTCGGGACATACCAATCATGTATTTAAAATATAACCTTAAATTGTTATAAAATCCGTTATAATTAAGGCAATGTATGTATCCACATTTTAGACTTAAACTGTATTTTTACTTTGAACTGGTAAGTGCCCCAGACATTTTGTAAAAACCACTTTTTTGGACTTAGGGGGTCCAAAACGGATATATCCACAAAAATCTTGACATCAATTTTTTTGCGATCACTATACTTTCTCTATGCTATAGTATAGTGGGAAAGTAATAAGCGATTATATCCAATCATGCATTTCATAATGGCGGCTGTTTGAAAATTTCAAACCTAAATAACCAAAAAAACAGTACATTTTAATAAAAAATGCTTAGACTCTTTTTTTGTAACTCTTTCAATTCTTTATCAGATGGTGTAACAGTAAAAACAATCGATTGAAGGATAATAGCTAAGTTAAAGATAATAACAGCATATTATGTACATAAAATATTGTTGTGTTTACTGTGTTGGTATAGGATGCCGGGTTGAACAAACCAATTATTACACATAACCTAACTATCCTTCGCCCGATTGTTTTGACAGTTACACTATCCGATTATGGAATTAAAAAAAGGTATCTTACATTTTTCTTAAAATGTATAATTTCTGTGTAATTTAGGTTTGCAATTTTCAAACAGCTGCAATTTTGAAATTCATGATTGCATTTATATGCTTATTTTTCTTAAAATAGATCATTGTAAGGTTAAATTTCATGCCAAGTTTGAACTCAAAAGATCAAACATTGCTCTAGATATGATTTATTTTGTAAAAACAAAATGGCGGATATCTAGAAAACGAAGCTTTTTCTGACCTATGTTCATATGAGCAATTTTGCTCTTTAAGGTCCCCTATAATGTTCCAACCCCTCGTGAAACATCCTATTGATTTGTTTGTTATACAAAATAATATTTATACTTGCCTACGAAGTCAGCATCACTAAAATTCATTCTTCATAAAACAAGCTGTATAAATGATGAATCCATGTTCAGAAGGTGGAGGTTGGGAGGTTGACAAAACGTCCCGCCTCGAGTGGAAGGGATAATAGCCTGCTATACTGATGAATTCAATGTAATCGCGAAATACTTGAGTTGTTTTGTAATCGTCTTTGGCATGTGGGTCTGTAAGATGCGCCCACTGCCCACGCGGTACGATTGCAACCGTCGAAGGTTTCAAACTACTGTCGAATAGCTGTTCCACCCGGCTTCGCCCGAATAGAAATCTGCTCGCGTATGTTAAATGACAGTTAAAAAAACCTCATAACGCACTTGATTTACTTACTAGAATTTCTCTACATCATTAACGATCCATCAAATTAAAGATTTTCCTTGAAAAAAATGAAAACAGCTTTGAATCGAGCTTGACCTGATTTTAACCGGCTCAGGACCGATCCTACAGGTGAGCTACAATTCTACAATAAGCGTTGAAATGGCCTACCCCTAGGTAAATGGGGTAACTTTTTTTACTAACCACCAAAATAATATTTATTGCTGTCAAGTTGTAGCATTTGAAAAAAATCAGAAACTTAAAAATGTTACATATTTTGACATAACCTCAAAATCTCGAGTTAAACAGACATACATTTTTTGTTTCTCTGTCAAAAAGACTCTAGTTTTAAAACTATTCGTGAAAAGTATGACTTCCGACTATCATCACTATTTTTATAAAATTTGACCTTATTAAAAAAAAAACTCTAAAATTGAAAAATCAAATGAATTTTTATGAAGAAATGGAGCTTATTTTGGTCGTTGGAAGTCGTAACTTACTTTCTCAGAATAGTTTCAAAATTAGAGGCTTTTTGACAGAGAACTTCGTCAGTCGAAGCTGGAGGTTTAGGTACAAACAAATTCTACTAATATATTTCGTACACAGAAGCAGCTATTCAGCACCATCGTGAGTAGATCAATTTCTCAAACAGTTGGTTGAAACCGTAAAACATATAAACTTAATTTGGGAAAATCGATCAACTCACGTCAGCGGTTCAGCTGCGTGGTCGAATTACTTTAATATGTTTGATAGTTTTTTTATCAAACTATTTTTATTAAAAATTATTGAAAACACATAAGTTTTGTTTTGTATTTTTTTTACTTTCTCACTATACTATAGTACAGAGAAAATATAGTGATCGCAAAAAAAAATCGATGTTGAGATTTTTGTGGAAATATCCGTTTTGGGACCCCCTGAGTCCAAAAAAATGGTTTTTACAAAATGTCTGTCTGTATGTATACAAAGCTAGAGCGAAAACTATTCGATCGATTTCAAAAAAAATTGCACCAGACATGTCAAGTAGGCTTGTATAGATTCCCGAAAAACGGTTTTGAAAAAACCCACCTTTTTGGTAAAAAAAACCCTAAACATGAGTTATAATTTTTTTATAAAAAAACGGCTCTAACGATTTTGATAAAATTTTGCTTATTTGTAGCCTTTAATGGACCTTACCATATGCAAAAAACAGCATCTTTCTAAAAATTCTAGTTCAGCTAATAATAATAACTGATTTTTGGGGGCTTTTTGTCCATAGAAGAGGGTTGTTTTTCAAAATTTGTCAAAAAACTTTTCTTGCAAATAGATATACAGACGTAATTGACGTGTTTGGTGCAAATTTATTCGAAATCGATCGAATAATTTTCACTTTAGGTAATAATAATATTTATTATTTACTCTCCTACGTTAATTTACTATCCCATCTTCTACTTTAATACAAGTATGTAGTCACGACTGTGGTTACATACGGGGGTTGGCGTGCGAAGCACGCAGTGCATTGTGTATTGAAAATTCTTTCAATGCGGGGGTTGGCGTGCGAAGAACGCAATGCACTGTGTATTGATAATATTCCTAATACAGGGGTTGGCGTGCAATGCACTGTGCGTCGGCCACTTCTTATGGTGTTCAGTGTCAAGCTCTCATGTGCGATTTAACAGTGAACATGTTAATAATTTAAATATATTTGTGAGAAAATATGTGCCAGTTTCTGGTACCGTTTATTTAAGATAGTTTCATTGAAGACAGGCAACTAAGTTTGTACTACAGACCCACATTTGGTCTATCACAGCCTTTATAACACAAAATAATATCGATTACAATAGCGTGCGAGCGAAGCAAGCAATCCATTATTATATAAATCTTAATAATGTTTTAATTAACTCTAGGCCGCTCCCTTTTTGAAAGGTATTCAGATATATTTATTTAAAGAAAAAATTTGAAAAAGAAAAGGTAAAACCGCCCTGAGCAAACAAAATACAAGTTTTACTTCTATTGTAACTTTTTCGACGAATTTGTCTCTCGGTTATCAACAATGCCACTTGAATTAATTAGCTTCGAGGGATTGTGTTAGTCTCGGTATTCTCCTTAAGTTCGTCTCCATGTTCGACAACGGGTGTTTTATGTCTGGAAAAGTTCATCTTTATATTTTTTATCAATTTGTAAACCCTAAAGAAAAACATAAATCGGGCTCTAAGTTAGGGCGATGGACTTGAAACGTTTATTTTGAAATGTATGTTACTAGATAGAAGGAAATCTAAAGTATTACTGATGATGGCGACATTTTTGTTGAAACGTGTTGGAGTTTTCGTTCCGCCGAAGATATGAAATTTGTTTGGATTATTTTGGTGTTATTGGTGTTTTTCTAATACATTAATGACCGAATTTAAATAAGCGAAACTTGAAGAATGCCGTCCGATTATACAATGTTGAAAAAGGTTTATGCATAGGATATTTGACCTATTCTGAAATCCTACTAATATTATAAATGTGAAAGTTCGTATGTTTGTTTGTTTGTTTATTTGTTTGACTGACAATCACGCAAAAAGTACTGGATGGATTTGAATGAAATTTGGCACACATATAGATCATGACCTGGAATGAGACATAGGCTATAAATCATTTTGATTTAAGGGTTGAAACAACCCTAAAACAATACATATTTATTATTATACATCCATTAAGACTAGAAAGCTGGAATTTGGTACATTTATTTCTTACAAGGTACATATAAAATGTAAACTATAATTGCATTTTACACTGTGCTGCTATGGGGTGAAATTGTAATAACAACCCCTAAAACAATACAAATTAATTATTATACTTCCCATAAAGCTAGAGAGCTGGAAATTTGTACATTCATTTCTTACAAGATATATATAAAAAGTAAACCATATTTGTATTTTTCAGAGTGCTTTTAAGGGGTGAAAATGTAACAACAACCCCTAAAATAATACTAAATAATTATTATACTTCCCATAAAGCTAGAGAACTGGAAATTGGTACATTTATTTCTTACAAGACATTTATACAATGCATACCATATTTCCTTTTATTCACGTGCTTCTTAGGGGTGAAAATGAGATAAAAACCCCTAAAACAATACTAATTAATTATTATACTTCCCATAAAGCTAGAGAGCTGGAAATTTGTACATTCATTTCTTACATGATATATATAAAAAGTAAACCATATTTGTATTTTTCAGTGTGATGCTAAGGGGTGAAAATGTAACAACAACCCCTAAAATAATACTAAATAATTATTATATTTCCCATAAAGCTAGAGAACTGGAAATTGGTATATTTATTTCTTACAGGACATTTACATTGTATTTACATTTATAAAATGTAAACATTATTTTCTTTTATTTTATAGTTTACCTATTCTGAATTAATCTTTATAAATAATGTAACTAAATCATGTACAGATTTTGATAGCGGGTGTAACAATAAATTATTAAAGAATTTCTAAAGGAAAATTAACTATTGCAATTACTCTTATGGCGACACTATTCCTGATCCCCAGAACACGTTTTGAAGTGTCATTAAACATTTTATATATATTATGTATTCGCACTCTATCGGCCTCATTTTAAGTCCGATTTGGTACACACGTTGGTTTTCTAGATCGTTCGTACCAGTTCGTTAGCAACAAAAATCCAACAACCGGAAGCACGTTTTTTGACAATTTCTCGTATTAGAATAAAACATTTTGTCGGATTTTAATTAAACAAAATTAATACGGGAGATATGTCTGCAAATTTTGTTTCTACACGACCTTATAGCTAGGCTGGTTACCCCAAAATAAATTAAAACGTAAAACACCATAACAGTATCAGGTTCAAATCCACGTAGGAGCAGCTTCCGTTTCGAGGACGACGGCAGGGATTGAAAGATGCGAGCGAAGCGAAGCAGTCCACAACCTGTGGTCGCAAGGTCGAGGTGCAAACTCGCAAAGCGCAGTTCGTAATCCGAGGCTGCAAGGAGCGGAACGAAACAGGGCGTGAGGGCGCAAACAAATTGTACTAATATATTTCGTACACGTAGGCAGCTATTCAGTGCTTTCGCGAAGACCAACTTCCCAAAAGTTGGTTGAAATCCTAAAACGTATAAACTTAATTTTTTAAATTCGCTCAACTCACGTCATCGGTTCAGCTGCGTGGTCGAATTATTAACCTTCCTGATGAATCGCCTCTCTCTGGTAGGTTCCCGATTGGGATATGGGTTTGTCTTGCAGACACATTTTGTATTTATTTCTAAAAAATCTAAAACTAAAACACTCTTTCCGCTTGAAAAAAAATCAAATAAAAATTCTGCCACTAAAATATTTGTATCTCTTTAAAGTTTTTAAAACGTTCTACAACAGAAGTACAAACAATTCGTCATCACCTACATTATTTCATACGAACTCAGCAATAAATTCAAGGTAAATGCTCCAACACCGAGATTAACTCTTTGTCAATTATTTTTAATTATAATGTGCATAAATTCTATAACGAACTTAAAGTTAGTGTGATGGAGACAGGGTCTCTGTCGAGGTTTCTGAAATTGGTCATGTCAAGACTTAGCTCTTTAACACTAATAATTTTTGTTTTACAAACTCAAAATTATATCCTAAGTCTGTAAAAATGTGTTATGTTTAAATTTAAATTATTGTAGTTAAGTATAATTTCCTTTTAAACACAGCTGCTGCAAATGTTCTGTTTTTTCCTTATAACAGGCTTTTTCTTTTAGAGGAACCTAAATTTCTCACATTTATTCTACTTATTTTTGTATGCTTGTAAATTATTTTTTCATAAATGTTTCACCACACGTTTTGAAGGTAGTAAATATGACAAAATAAATTTTAAAATCCCCTTTTGAAGTGATAACTTCTATTGGCCCGTTGGGCACTTTCGACTTGGCTATGTTTTCGAAATCTCGCGTCACGCCAGATTTCTCGCGAGATCTTGCATCACGTCAGATTTCCCGCGAGATCTCGCGTCACGTCAGATTTCTCGCGAGATCTCGCGTCACGCTTTTGTTTGGACACAAGTCAGATCGTGGAGAGGGAATATTATTAATACATTATTTACATTTATTAGCATAGCAATCAAATTAACACATAAGAATTAGTAATATATATAATATAACAGCTGATTTCGCCCATCATCTGTAATTCTTAAACAAAACCCAGCGTAGATTATATTTTGGGGTTACGTTTACAACTTCAACCATTAAAATTTCTTGTGATGTTAATTTTCTTATATATTAGTTATACAACTAATGTAGGCTTCTATAACTATAAGTTATATGGGCTTCTACACGTTATAAGATTTGCTTTAGTGTTATAAACTGTATATAAAACTAACCTTTGATCATCAATATATTCGTTTATACAAATTTAAAGAAGGATACCTACTGTTTAACTTCGCAAACATTCGTACATCTTTGTATAACATATTTGATTATTAATTTCTTTACTGTAATATTAACAACTTCTAAATCATTTGATCTATCAATATGAAATAAAAGGTAACTAAAAGATAATATTTTTACCTTTCTTTAAATATATAATAACAGATATAAATTAACAATTTGAACAAATAGGCCTACAGTTTTATAATCCTTATAATTGTACACATTTACCGAGTTAAAAATCCCCGTAGTCATAGAAGTTATCACTTCCAACGTGTGGTCTTAAGCACACCCAGTTTTTTTTTTTTTTTATAACTGTTTCACTGTATTTATATGAAAAATTTCACGGTTGTGCCAGAGTTCTCTAGCAATACTTTTAGGTAACTGGTGTCTCGACCAAAGACAAATATAACAATAGCATCATTAAAATGACTGAAAACCTTTAATTTCCCACTCAGCAGCCATTTGGGGTTTTCCTTGTAAGTTTTTATTTCGAATTGTGATTGATATGTTATACGCACTTGTGATCATTTTTGCTCATCTAACCTCCAGCATTGTATAATGATTTAAAAGTTTACTCCCTTCATTTGATCCGCAATAATCCTTATTTGGAATAGTTTATTAGTGACGGTTTCGACAACTATATTGTCATCTTAAGATCATTCAAAAAACAAAGTCACAACAATAAATATACACAAAACGTACTAAAACACGCAAACGAAACGCTTTAACAACCATGCATGGTCCACGGTGGAAAGTCAGGTGTGCACTCTTTAAGGGAATGGTCACCACTCTCAAAATTTGAGTTTATCAAATCAGCATGGTCTATCAATGTTTAAATTGAGATAACCATATTTAATATTTCATTTGAGCTATGTTGAATTTTATCAATAAAAACAAGGTATCATTTCCGTCTTGTGGCTTTATACATTTCAAACTGTTCAAGTGTATTAAGAAGGTGACCTTTTTATTTACTTAAATAAAATATTTGTAATTTCCTAGATATTTTTTAAGTATCCCGCTCTATTAAATCTTAGTCGAAGTTGGATGTTTGTCAGCTATTTTTCTAAGCTTAGGGACATGTTCTCCGAATCTTTTTGGTTCGTCAAATTCGAAAGATGTAATTTTGTATGCACCTGAATTAGAACACTCTTTGTTTCTGCCACACAGGTTTTTTATTTATAAAAGTGATACAGTACAATTTAGATATTTTGTATTCAGGTTTATAACAAAAACGACTGGCTATAACGAAATAATAAATTTATTCCTACCACCCGTAAATAAATTTAAAATGGCGGCCGTTTAAAATATTTTTTGATGAATATTTTGAAGTGTAAACCTCGTTTAAAAATTGTGGGCGGTGAATCGGATTTTACCGTCACGCGTCATTTTCTACTACTAGGGGCTCTGCCCCTGGTCGCTTCGCTCGCAGTTGGAAAATTCGCTAAAGAATCTCGTTAATCTTTGGCTCGTTTGTACATAGGTTTGTAAAATTATGAAACCAGGCTCAGATATATATTAACAATAATTACAAGATTAATTATAACCTCAAATACACGATTTAGAAACGTAAGAGGCTTTCAATACGATTTTAGTCCTAGTTCTACTATCTTCTGTCAACTAAAGTTTTGAAATCAGGCCTAAATATAGTAAAAATTATTGCAGGATTAACGTAACCTCAATACTATGTTTCAGAAATGAGTCAGGCCTATATTACAAAATTGACTATTAGAATCTTTGCCAAGTTTACCTTTTTTTTGACAAAATAAATTGTTAAATCAGGCCCAATTTATTCTAATTCCAACGTGCTAAATAGTATAAATTAGCTTGTTTTTAACAGTAATTAAAAGCTATAAAATTTTGGATAATACTCAATCTCAGTTCTATTCCACTCTATTTCCAACGTGCTAAAACAGTATAAATTGCCTTGTTTATAAACAGCTGATTTTATCGCTTTATTTATTATTTCGTTGTTATTTTGTAACCAACATGGCAACCCACAAACCCTATGTTATAATTTTTCAACTTTTAAATAAGATTTTCTAAAAAATTGTGTTTTTACATGAAATAGAACTATATGGGTGTACTTAAAAATCAAAACTTTACCTAAATTCAAAATTTCTTTGAATTCGTTAGAGCCGTTTTCGAGATCCGCGACAGGTACAAAGATACAAAGATAGAAACAAAAATAGATACAAGAATTTCTCATTTAAAGTAATAGGATATATATTACACATGTGTTTATAGCAGAGTATATAGTTTACTTGGTAATACCTCTGAAAAAGACATTGTGCTTCCTCATTTCATAAGTTGTGTTAAAATAGTTTACTTGGTAATACCTCTGAAATGGACATTGTGATTCCTCATTTCATAAGTTGTGTTAAAATAGTTAACTTGGTAATACCTCTGAAATGGACATTGTGCTTCCTCATTTCGTAA
>JAGFPH010000236.1:303856-314042 GCA_018207615.1 Philaenus spumarius | reverse complement strand
AAGTTGTGTTAAAATAGTTTACTTGGTAATACCTCTCAAATGGACATTGTGCTTCCTCATTTCGTAAGTTGTGTTAAAATAGTTTACTTGGTAATACCTCTCAAATGGACATTGTGCTTCCTCATTTCATAAATCGCCATAGAAGTTTAAACTTCTCCCGTGTGGTCTTAAGCACACCTGGATTTATCTAAATTATTAATTTAACAAAAAATCCGCACGACATGGAAAAACGTGCCCTTTCAGTGACAAATAAAATTATTTTAGTTTTGTTTCTGTAGTACAAATAATAAGCGGTTTGGGCAAAAATGTAAAATTTTCTATTTGGAGTTTGTTCAAATCACTAAAGACTAGCCTACAGTATTTCGCCCATAACTCGGGTTTTCATTGAGTATACAGAAAACACAATTGCGTTTGTCATTAGCGAATAAGACTTTTCAGCATCTTTTTTTAAAACGATTTTTGCGTATGTTATATAATATTAATGTTATCGATATGTTATATAAAGAGCTTCGGGGTGGGGGGAGGGGATTAACACGTATAGGCGTTTCTTAATAAATATTATGTCGTTCAACATTTGTGTTTGTGACTTAAAATACAGTTGCACAGTCGGGGGTATTTAAATACAACTATTACCAGCTACCCAACCTAGCAGAGTAGCAGACAATTATCAACCTAACAAAATACTTGAAACCTCTCGCTGCAAAGGAGCACAGATGTGAGCAATCGTGGCGTCATTACTTCCACTCGAGTTAATCGTTTATGAAATGTTTTATTGGGAAACGGGGAAGGGCACCGGTTAAACTGAAAATTGTACGCTTCGGGGCAGAAGTCCCGCTGGTGACCGTAAGGGTCAATCTACCCTCGTCCCTTCCGGCTTTGGCCGACAGATCACTTAGGAATTAGTCTTCGATAACCGTGACGATGCTTTTAAAACGGTTCAGTTCGCGAGGAAAAACTTTTTTAGGGGAATATTTGCTTCAAAGAATTTTACTTGAATGTACAATATGCTCTAAAATAAGTAGTAGCCTACTTAAATTGAAATCGTTTTTATTTTTAGATAATATACAAAGCAAAAGGAAGCTAAAAACTTTGTACAATAATATACAGATGTTCTGCATAACATTACATTAAGAGTCTGCTACAGTAAACGAGAAAGCAACCGGAAACGCAACCGCTTCTCACTGTATCCCTATCTAAACAGTGCAATTTCTTGCAGCTGATCGCTTTGACATTGCCTCATTTCAAACCATTTTATAAGTCTATCTTTTGTAATTGAGTGTTGAAAAAAAAAAACTGAATATTCTTTATAAAATTTCGGATCCGGCTTGCAAATTATTTTTCATTATTAATTTTTTATTGTATAAGAAAAAATTCAAACTTTGTACTTACAAAATGTCAATTACATAACAAATCAAAAGCATTTAAAAAACTGTAAATTGCAAGACGGATGCGTATTGTGACTGTGCTTAAAATGAGACCTTGCAAACAATTTTATGATAAAAAGTAAACGAAATAAATGGTTTGAAATTTATCATTGCTCTTATGGGATAAAAATCCAAGATGGCCGCCACTACAGAATACCCTTAAGGCTCGTGTCCCTAAATTCAAAACGGCGAAGTTGGTTACAATTTCAATGTTAATCTAACCTAACATTACCTTCACTTTTAAGCATTTTTGTGTGTTATTTTAGTCAAAAACCGAAAGCTGTATTTTTTTCTTAAAGTAAAATAGATTGTGGATGTTGTTTGCTAAGGTTTTTTGCAATATCTCTTTTTGCAACTGAGTAAAACATTAAAAAAGTTTACTATTCATATCATACGTTTATGAAAACAATACAACGGTTTTTGAAAATGTATTCGGCAATCAACATCTGCATATGACAGTGCTTCAAAATGAAACCAAATTTTTAAAGTTATTCCACGAATTAACGGAAAAAAAATTATTTATTCTGTAGCATTGCTCTTATGGGAATCAGATTCAAAATTACGGTCAGGGGATCCTCTCCTTAAGGCTCTGCTCCAGTAAAAGAGAAAGCAATCGGGACTCCATCGCTTAACCGTATATTGGTGTCTAAACAGTAGCTGCTGAAAGGTTCCACTCACATTTCTGGCAGGTGAGTGCTTGAAATTGCCTCATTTAAAACCATTTTAGAAATGCATCATTTTTAATTGAGTAGTGAAAAAATAAAACTGAATATTCTTTATAAAATTGCGGATCCGCCTTGAGATCCGCTTTTAATTATACATTTTTTATTGTGTAAGGGAAAAAGTTCAAACTTGGTCCTAAAAAATTGTCAATTACGTGACAAATGAAAGGGATTTTAAAAAAATACATGAAAAGCAAAATGAATGCGTATTGTAACGAATGCGTAGGTTAAAATAAGACCTTGCAAACTATCTATATAAATAAATATTAGTTTGCTCGAAATTTTAAATCTCCGAAAACTCTTTACCGATTGCTTTGAAATGTGTACATATCTTCGTATTCGAATACAAGCGAGTTTTTATATACTTTTTGAAAGACTGCACAATCTGTGGATGTAAAAACAACACAAGCTATACTAAATATTTTACACCAATGGGAGCGCCGTATACTAAATAATAATTAAATATTTTCGGTGTTGATACAGTAATCAGCTGTTTGTCCTAATATTTTCATTAACAGCTGAACTTAAACTTTAAAACAGTTATTTGTATTTATAACATCAGTTAAATTTTTAAATGGCGCCATCTATGGGACTTAAAAACAACAGACACTGTTTATATTCGTGACAGTTTTGACTTCTGTCGGCAGTCCCACGATAGTTTTATTTTTTATTTGCAATTTTACTTTCTCACTATACTATAGTAGTCTATAGAGAAAGTATAGTGATGGTAAAAAAATCGATGTCGAGATTTTTGTGGATGTATCCGTTTTGGGACCCCCCTGAGTCATAAAAAGTGGTTTTTACAAAATGTCTGTATGTATACAAAGCTAGAGCGAAGACTATTCGATCGATTTCAAACATATTTGCACCAGACATGCCAAGTAGGCCTGTATAGATGCACGAAAACCCCCTTAGATGAAAAATTTTGAAAAAACAACCCCCTTTTTGGCAAAAAAAACCCCCAAAATATCGGTTATTATTTTTTTATAAAAAAAACGGCTCTAACGATTTTGATAAAATTTGGCTTATTTGTAGCCTTTAATTTACCCTACCATATGCAAAAAATTGCATCTTTCTAAAAATTCTCGTTTAGCTAATAATAATAACTGATTTTTGTTTTTTTTTTTGCCATAAAGGAGGTTATTTTTCAAAATGTTTCAAAACCTTTTTCGTGCATCTATACAGGCCTAACTGACGTGTTTGGTGTAAATTTGTTCGAAATTGATCGAATAATTTTATCTCTAGATAATAATAATAATATTTATTAGTTAATCTCCTACTTTAATAAATCACCTCTCCTACCCCACCTACAATTATGAAGTCACAATGAATCTGTTTAATAATTTAAATATGTATGTGCCAGTTCCTGGTACCGTTTATTTTATTTGAAATTTTTACTTTCTCACTATACTATACTATAGAGAAAGTACAGTGATGGTAAACAAAATCGATTTTCGAGATTTTTATGGATATACCCGTTTTGGGACCCCCTGAGTTAAAAAAAGTGGTTTTTACAATATGTCTGTATGTATACAAAGCTAGAGAGAAAACTATTCGAGCGATTTTGAACAAATTTGCTCCAAACATGTCTATTAGGCCTATATAGATGCACGAAAAAAGATTTTGAACATTTTTGAAAACAATGGCTTTTTGGCCAAAAACCCCCAAAAAAGGAGTTATTATTATTTTGTGTAAAACAGCTTTAACGATTTTGAAAATTATTTGTAGCGCTTAAAGTAACCTACCATATGAAAACCCCGCATCTTTCAAAAAATTCTCGTTTAGATAATAATAATAATAATTACTGATTTTTGTGGGTTTTTTTACCATAATGGATGTTGTTTTTCAAAATTTTAAACCTTTTTTCGTATATCTATACAGGCCTACATAACATGTCTGGAGCAAATTTGTTTGAAATCGATCGAATAGTTTTGTCTTTAGGCAATAATAATAATAATATTTAATAGTTACCCTCCTACTTTAATGTACTACCCCCTCAATTACTTTAATACAATTATGAAGTCACAGTTGGCGTTACATTCGGGGATTGGCGTGCGAAGCACGCAATGCATCGTGTATTGAAAATATCCCCAATACAGGGGTTGGCGTGCAGTGCACTGTGCGTCGGCCGCTTCTCATAGTGTTCTGTGTCAAGCTCACATGTGCGTGATAATCATTTAAATACGTTTGTAAGAAAGTATGTGCCCGTTTCTGGTACCGTTTATTACTTTTGGTGGGAGTTATCAGCATATAACATACGGGCGGAAAACGAAATTTTTTGAGCTTATTGCATAGCTAGTCATTTACGTAGGCCTAAAAGGGAAACCGATAAATTTTGCTCGAAATTGACTATGCGTTTTTGGAACGTGGAACTCAGATCTGAATACTTACCCGTTGATATTTCATGTATTTAATCAGATCTGCGATTGAAGCAGCTGGGCACCAGCTGGTACAAAACATCTCCTTGCACAGCAAGTACTAAACACAATTTTCACACTTTCTCTTTTCCTACACAATTCCCTCATCTCAGTTAAACGCAGGGCACGGTAAAACCGAAAAACGGGTAATTATTACCTCGACCGCTCCTAAATGTCAAAACGCATCCCGCAAACAGCATGAATCATAAAAAAACACTCCACAATTATGAAATCTTTCTTTTCAATGATGTTGCCCGAACCCGGAGTAGCTTTATGGGCTATTAGTGAATTGTACAAAGCCAGTACCAGCACCAGCCCCGAGGCCCTGTCTGTCCGTCTGTCCGGGGTTTTTGATTCGCACAGTCATATATCACTCTGACACATTGATTGCTGCAGTTTATGAATAAAAGATCTTTGGGGCCACACAAAAACACCACATAACTGCCGGTCATAACCCTTCTTACTTAACAGTCCCTTTATTCTTCTTTTGTTTTAGACTTACTTCGCGCTTGTATTAACCCATTACTTCGGTTGGTCGTTTACGTTCTGCTCATTTCTATAGCAATAAAAAAGGGAGTGCTTTTTTTAATGTTTAGTTCTCTTAAAGAGCATTTGTGATCCGTGTTCAGGACGACTTTTAAAAAAACTAAAAGCCTATGTTAATATAATCGGTACTTACTTTCACCAGTAGTCATAAGTCGTGTTATTTAAACGGCGGCCGTTTCGGCTATTCAGCCATTATCAAGTTGACTCCGTTGTCAATGAATACTTAAACACATAGTTTCACATACATTTAAAACCAATACTCAAACTAAGACACACATTAAAAACTATCGCATATCCGGTAGGAACACTGTCTCGCGCTGTATTGGTCTGTTCGATGATAGCGCAATCTTAAACAACACACACGTCTTTTGACTATTGGTGGCGTTAAGTTTATACTAGTAGTTCTGTGAACAGTAGACCTCGCTCGTTAAAATAACAAATGTGGTTTTGAGCTTAGGTTAAAAATAGTGTGCCAGTAAGGAAGTAAGCACAAGGTTTAGCCAGCGAAACATTATTTTACAATTCCCGCGATTCCGGGATTTCTAGTTCTCGTTTTTTTCTTTTCTTGAGCTTTAACTGGTAAAGATTTTCTTTTAGAGGCATTGTGTTTTATTTAGGTTAATAATGCGTAAGATAGCTAAAAATATCGCGCTATAGAGGGACAGCATAGAATTAAATATTTACATACATAAATAACTAAAACTTAATAATGTATTTATAGTTCCATAACTTCCATATCATATATCACATTCCAATATTAGAAATAATGAAAACAAACGATGTTAAAACGTCGTGAAAGTGATCTCAACCCATGTACCAACAATTTCCACGGTGTCCAACGGTCATTTTTTGTATTTCCTTTATCGCCGAGAGGTTTCATTTGTTTCATCTCATTTTGTACATTTTGTAATTCAAGTAAAGCTAAGTCAAATACTTTTATGAAATTTACAAGTATTCAGTTTAATTCTTTGATTTATTCTCTACACTTTCTTATCCCCTACACTTTCTTATTATTATATGCCATTTTTTGCAAAGGATATATTCCTAAATTACTATTCAAAACGGGTCTAGTTTTGTTAGCAGTCTTGTAGTAGGAACATAAAAACTGGTGTTTTCAAAATAATAAATTTGAAATTGATAAATATATTTATATAATTATATTTAGAACTAAATTACGAAACGTTTTTACATTTATGAAAAAAATTACAATAATTTTTACTACTTTTTATGTAGGCCTAAAGTTGAACATTTTCCATTCATTACTGAACATGCTAATAACTAATAAATGTTTCTTGATCTAATAACTTTGTTAATTTTACTTCAATAATTTTTTTTCAACATTTTTTTACTTCAATCAATTTTACTTCAATCATATATGAATTCTTTGAACCTTTATCTACAAGAAAGCTATGCAACACTTTTGAATTGGTTTAGAATAAACGTATAAAAACATGGTTGAAATACAAAAACTTGGACGATTTTTAACAAATTTGAAGTTTACGGTCATTTTGTGAACTTACCGTTAGAGATACGGAAAAAAATAAAGGATACAATTTTGTTGACAATCAAATTTGCTATTGGCAAAATGTCATTAGTTTTTAAATTCGATTTAAGGTTAAGCCACAAACTGGCTTTGGAAAAAAGCTTACACTGAGAGAAACGGTGCGGCCGCCATTTTTATTTTATTTAAAGGGTTAAAAATAAAAAATGGAAAAAACCTTATATATACATGGCTCGGCCTAGGAATAAGGAACATTCATGCAAAAAATCATCAAAATCGGTCAAAGGCGTTTGGCCGTAAGCGTGAGACAGACACACAGACACACAGACGAAATGCCGAACGGTCGAGTTAAAACGGAGACCTTGCTTCGCTCGGTCAATGATTAGCGAATTTCCATAGGAAAAATGAGCTATTGCAGTGGCCCTTATTTTAGGACCCAAGGTCCGGGAGTAGCAAATGAGCACCGATCATGGTCCCCAGAATACGTTTTGGGGTGTCATTGAAAATCATATATGTATATATATACATTTATGAATACATTTGCATATGTGTGTTCGCACTCTAGCGGCCGCATTTTAAGTCCGATTTGGTTCACATTTGGTGCACATGTCTACGTCGCTCGGACGAGTTCGTTAGTCAAAAAAATCCCAACAATCGGAAGCACGTTTTTTGACCGGAAGTAACAATTTTTAAGATTTTTTCTACGAGAATGAATTTGTTTTTGAGTTTTTTAATACAAAAAATATAAATGTAGGATGTTATTCTGCACATTTTGCTTTTTTACGCGACCTTATAGCTCGCTTGGTTCCCCCAAAATCGATCAAAACTTAAAATACCATAGAAGTACCCGGTTAAAGCCATTTTTCAGCTATTCAGCACCGTCGTGAATAGACATGTTTCCCAAATTTTTGGTTGAAACCCTTAATTTTGGAAATTTGCTCAACTCACGTCAGCGGTTCAGCTGCGTGGTCGAATTATATTAATTTATAGCAATAGCCGGTATGGCACAAAACATAATTTGTGAGAATATGTTATTTAGAAAACGGAAGAGTTATGAAAAATCTCATTTCGTGACAGCTATTCAACATCAGGAGCCACCTTATAAGCCGATTTACAAAATCCCACAACACCTCCCCCATCTCAAAAGTTTGTAATGAGCATATGGCTTGTGATACATCAAATTAAATCCCTTTATAAATCATGAATTTCTCTGTTAAGAAAATACGAATTGGCTAAGGTATTCGTTCGCTACGCTCAAAAATGTTATTTTGCAAGTTTTTGTTATAACTTTACTATTAGCCCCCATGAAAAATCACAGGAAGATTAATTAGAAACGCATATTTTAAATCAATAATATTTAAAAACAACGAACTTTATCTAGGAATACCTAACTACTGAGGGGGATTTTAACTCGGGACTGTTATTCATCTTTAATGAGCACCTTGGAAAAAATATTTCCAAATCCCCCCACCCACTCCTATTACCTATGACAGCAAAAATTGGTAATGAATACATATTGTTTGTGATACAAAAAATTAAAACCCTTCACAAACTGTGAGTTTCTGTGGTAAGAAAATAAAAATCAACTGACGCTTTCGTTCGCTAAGATCGGAAATGTTATTCTGTGAGTTATTTTATTCTTGACGTAACAAGTGGGACGCCGACGGGCCAGTAAAGACCATATTTTGTGAAATAATCATTACTAGGTGGAGTTTACAAAATATCTCCTTTCGATATTTTATAGCCCTTATGATTGCCTATCCAACGATATCTATATCACTTCTCTACGACTTGGCATTCATGAGATAAAGTGCATTATGTAAATGGGCGTTTTTTCCACCTAGCTCCTTCACCTTAATAATAACCCCCTCACTTTATCAGACATTCCTATCCTAAGTTTTGATGAGAAATTCAAAAATGGTGTCAAAGTGAATATACCCCAAAATTTGAAAAAATTTGGGAGTCAATTGGGGGTCTTTACTGGTAACTAAACGCCGTGTCGGTTTGAAATCAATCGGTTAAACCATTGCACAGATAACAGTTATTTAGTAAAAACAAAATGGCGGCTGCACGGAAAACTATGCACTTATGATTATTGAAACTTTTGACGTAAAATCTTTTAGGCGCGGTGGGGAAACAGGCCTCCATCAGACGAAAGGTGAAACGGTACGCCTTCACCGACTTCAACCGACAGTTGAAAGGAAAGAGTGGAAGAATCGTTTCTACTCATACGCACATTCCACGCAGGCTCAGTGAGTACTGTGTTAATACGTAGCATAGGGAACTAGTAGACGCATGCGTTATTGTATTGTACATTTGCTGGGTTATAATATTTATTAATTGTTGCTGAAGTATTAAGGCTAATGGACGAAATCAGCTGTTATATGTTTGAATCGTTGCTCATTGTTTTAAATTATTTTTGTTCACTTAGTTATTCAAAAGAAACTACTTGTAAAAACCTACAAACAACAAACTAGTATGTTCAAACTTGTATGATAAAATATCAACAATTCCGGCCAAGTGTCCAAGATAATTAGTGATATTTTAAAATATATTTTTATGTCTGTAGGCCTAAAAATGCAAAGAAAGCAATGCGTAACATTAACTGTTTCTAGAACCTAATAAGTTTCACTTCAAACGCGCGCGAGTTTCACGCACATTTTTTTACCGTAAACGATGAAAAATCACGTGGGCGAATCGCCCACATTTTTGAAACACCTCTATACAATACCGTTCCGAAAGAATGCCTCGAGTTTTTGCGTACTACCGACACGCAGTAGTAAGCACCAGTAGTTAGTCAATGTCACCTGAAGATGAGAGAAACCTCGCCCGAGTCCCAATATTCCCTTCCAACCGGTAGCCCCTAGGTCGCCTACCTGTTAACATGCACTACATTGAATGACACACTCGTATCACGCGACTTCTTAGGTTGCATGTGCTGAGTGGTGAGTCTAACTAATCCATCCGGCTCACCGGGAGGTTGGTAACTCACCAGGGGGTGTCTTAGTAATGACTCACTCCATTGTTTCCCACGGCTCTTGTGCACCGCGCCGTTTTATTTTACTTTCTCGAATCACTGGTGGTGTAGACAGGATTGTAATGTTTGTGTTTTTTAATTCTATATTATTATTTAATTGGAGTAAAAACAAGGAAAGTCATGTGTCACGATAAACATAATATATTCTAAATTATATTGATTAAATTTCTGTGTTATTCATTAGGATTTAACTTAAAAACTAATCATGTGTTTTTTATAAAACTTATAGTGATGTGTGAATAATTGCATTCAGGGTAACAAGGGCTTCGTAATATAAAGTTTGTAAAATAAATATACTATCTTATTAAATCTATAAATAGTGCATTATATATAGAATACCATCTCATTAAATCTATAAAAAATAGTCTATTACAATTATAAACCATTTCAGTTAATCTATAAATAGTATATTATATACACAATCTCATTAAATATATAAATAGTGCATTATATATACCATTTCATTAAATCTATAAATAGTGTATTATATACACCATCTCATTAAATCTATAAATAGTGCATTATATATACCATCTCAT